>ML681997.1:348135-375238 GCA_007922195.1 Podocnemis expansa
GGGCGGGCGGCAGGCCGCGGAGGAGGCCGGGGCGCAGGCCGGGCCGAGCCCGCAGCAGCGGCGGCGGCGGCGGCATGGCGGGCGGCGCTGCGGCCTCGTCCCCGCCCCGCGCCTCAGGGCGCCCGATGTGGGGGTGCTGCCGCGCCCCCCGCCTGCGGCCTAGGCCGCCTGCCCCCCAGTCACCTCTGCTGAGGGCCCTTCATGCGGGGCCCAGAGTTACCTCAGGGGCCTCTCGTGGCTGCGCCCAGCCCCGCGGGGCCCTCGCCCAGGTGTGGGGTCCCCCCTCAGGCCCAAGGAGGCTGCCAGACACCAGAGCCTGGGCAGGAGGAGCGGGAAGTAGGAAAAGGAGGACACGGAAAAAATGGAGTATTCATGTCAGAGTCTTCTGGTTTTCAAATCAAATCAAATCCTAGGGCTGGAAGGGACCTGGTGAGATCATCAAGTCCAACCCCCTGGGAATTGAACCCCTGGAATGCGTTCCCCTACAAATAAGGTGTTTCGGGGCGTTCCAGCATCTTTTGACCCCGTAAGGAAAAGCCAGACAAAATCCTGCTTTTAAAATGGCTGCCAGATGGAGGACGTGGAAGGAAAAAGGAGGACGCGGCCTCTTTTTGCCTGACGTCTGGGAAGCCTAGGGAAGAGGAGGACGTGGCCTCCTTTTTACCTTCATGTCGTCCTCCATCCGGCAGGCGTTTTAAAAATACATGATTTTCTCTGGCTTTTTCCTTACAGGGGTTAAAGGATGCTGGAAGGCCCCAGCACACCATATTTTTAGGGGGAAGTATTCCAGGGCCCCCTAAAAATAGAATAATATTACATTAATACTACATTTTGTCCATGCGTCCACCTTTTCGTACTTCCCTGTCCTCCTTTCCATGCTTTGGTGTCTGGTATCCCTACCCGGGTGGGCAAAGAGGCGGCTCCACGGCGCTTGCCCCCCCCCACCCCCCAGGCCTGCCTCTCCCACACCCCTACAACCCTGATTTCATGAGCCCCAGTTTCTTTTTTCGTGGGTGAATTCAGTAGGGCCCTAATCCTCATGGTCCTGTCTAGGGTTACCAGATGTCAGGCCAAAGGAGGACATGTCCTTTTTACCTTCACGTTCTCCGGCTGGCCGGCATTTTAAAAACACATGATTTTGTCTGGCTTTTTACTTACAGGGGTTAAAGGATGCTGGAATGTCCCAGGACACCCTGTTTTTAGGCAGAAGCGTTCCAGGGTCCCCTAAAAACAGAAGAACATGACATTGATATTACATTTTCTCCGTGTGTCCTCCTTTTCGTACTTCCCTGTCCTCCTTTCCATGCTTTGGTGTCTGGTAACCCTAGTCCTGTGTGCCCTTAGAGTCTGAGAGTCCACATGCCGTCTGTAGAGCCCTGCACAGATAGAAATACATGGATCTGTAGCCGACCTGCATCCGCAAGAAAAGGCCCACGTATATCCATGTTGTATCCACAGATGCAGATATCCACATGTTTGCAAGTCGCTAGCTCTGTGCAGATAAAAATACGTGGATCCATATCCGATCTGCATCCACAAGAAATGGCCCACGGATATCCATGTTGTATCCACAGATTCAGATATCCACAGATATCCAGATATTTGCAGGTCTCTAGCTCTGTGCAGATAAAAATATGTGGATCCGTATCCAATCTGCATCCACAAGAAATGGTCCGCGGATATCCATGTTGTATCCACAGATGTGTATACAATGCGGATTTGCAGGGCTCTAGCCATCTGCGCCTGATCCCCAGGGGACGGAGGCAGCCTTTCACCATCTAGGCCCATTGTGGTGGCCCCTTCCATGGCCCTGGCCCTGGCTCTTCACCACCCCAGCCCCCCATCCACCAGCCCCAGCTCCTCACCACTGGCCCCATCCTTCCCTTGCTGCCAACCCCAGCTGCCCCTCCTGCTGCCAACGGAGGCAGATGTAGGGCTACCAGATACCAAAGCCTGAGAGGGAGGAGAGGGAAGTATGAAAAGGAGGACATTGGAGGATATGTGGATAAAATGGAGTATTAATGTAATAGTCTTCTGTTTTTAGGGGGCCCTGGAATGCTTCCCCCTAAAAATAAGGCATTCTGTGGCATTATAGCATACTTTAACCCCTATACATAAAAAGCCAGACAAAATCATGTATTTTAAAATGCCTGCCAGCTAGAGGACATAAAGGTAAAAAGGAGGACATGTCCTCCTTTTGCTTGACATCTGGTAACCCTAGGCAGGTGCAGCTTTTGGGGTAGGCAAAGCAGGTGATGGGGCCCCTCGCTGCTCAGGGCCCTAAGCATGCACCTGCCTTGCCTACCCCAAAAGCCACCTCTGCCAGAGGATGCAAATCTGCTAGAGAGCCATCCAAGTGAGGAGAGATCTCCAACCTGGACTGACCCTCCCCTTCCTAGCAGTAGTGCCTGCCTAACTCACAACAGCAGGTCACGTGGCTGTGAACAGAAACAATTCAGCATGTGTTGGCATTTGTAAGCAGACGCCATCTTTTTAGACTTGAAACCAAAACTGATCTTTGTTTTCAGCCTGTAGGTTTAACTTTGCTGTTTCATTCTTAGCACTTCATCATTTTCCAGTTGGATGCCTCTGATGACATACTCATGCATTCATATCTGTAGCCTCCATGATGTTGAAATTGCCCGCAGATTAAGTGATGTGGTGCTGACTTAAAAGACCAAAGGAAAATACCTGTAATAAATAGATTTTCTTTGTACATGGCGAGTGGCCAGAGAGACACCAAGCTGACATTTCACTAAACTTCTCTTTCAGTTCTGTGATGCTGCTGGGAAACGTTGTACAGCCAGTGCGCTGCTTAAAGAAACTATCAGCTCCAAGTACATGCAGGCACTTTTGGGGATGGCTGAATGCAGTTTTTAACAAGTAAGAAAAACAGGTGTAACCGTTCATGTGCTAGTGTAAAGCTCAGGTGCACATTGTGTAAGCACAATAGCAGGTTAGAGGTCACAGAAGCACAGGAGAGAGCTTTTCCTCTACAAATTGTATGCTGTTGTCAGACGGGCTGTTTCTTACATTTTCAGTAACAAAATCACTGATTTATAGAGGAAAGAACATGCTGTGGTTGGTATGTTGTGAGATAATTGTATTGGTTGAGACAAGTTTCAATTTAAAGTCTGTCTTCCTTAAGCCCCGTCTTTCTTTGGCCTTGATTCCATTAGCATTTAAAATCCTGGCTCTGGATATCTAACTTTCCTCAGCGTATTCAGAAGCACTCTAAAGAATTGCCTTGTCTAACTTAATTTAGTTGCACTGATGAGTTTATTTTTAAAAACAGTTTAAATATAGTTGATTACTTGTCTACCACTGAAAAATGTCAGACGTTTATAGTCTGCACAGTTCCAAGGGGGCGGCTGTGTGAGTCTAGTTCAGTAAAACAGACAAGGAGTCCCGTGGAGCTTAAAGAGTAACAAAATTTATTTATTGCTGTCATCTTCTACTTCTTCAGCATTCTCTGCTAAGTCCTAACAAGCATCCTCACTGAGTAGATCCAGGGCTTTTAACTAATTCCCGGGGGGGTGTCTCTTAGCTGTACTGTTAAACTTTGGGGAAGAGATGTCAGAAATGACATACATGTAGCAATTGATGATGGAGTCACATGGACTTGGAAGACAATATCCCTTCTTAAATGCTGTTGTACAACCCTATCCCAGGCTGATGCTGGATAGCTCTTATACCCTGCTTACAGACTTCTCTGCCTTTGTCATGCATTTGCAATACTTGTGTGGCATTCTCATACCAGCCAGGTTGTTCTAAATTAATAAGGTGGAACAGTGTGAATTTAGTGCATGCCTGGCATTGGCAGAGGTAGAATGCTGAGCACAACAAAGAGAACATGTTAGGCTATGGCAACTCTCGAGACCTTGGAGAGCAGTTCTGTTGGAAGGTCCCCCACCAAGCTGCTCTGTGCGGACAGGAGAGAGCTCCCTCATCTGCATAATTAAATAACTTCCCCACAAAATGGTAGCTGTTGGCAGGACAGCTTAAGTCATTTAGGGATGTGTTATTTTCATATCCTGATCAACAAGAGTTTTAGCCACAGAAGTGCTTGTGTAGACAAAACCACAGTGGGAAACAGGTTTCAAAGGGGCAGCTGTGTTAGTCTCAGTGCCACGGGACTCCTTGTTTGTTTTAGTAGGAAACAAGTACCCAATCAGCTAGCAATATTTTTCTTCATTAGATTACCAAAATTTAATTTTCATTTGAGAGAGAGAGAGAGAGAGAGAGAGAGAGAGATGTATAAATGAACACAAGGTAGTAGATTGGAAAGAAATAGTGTAGACTTAATAAGTAGGTGCAAATCGCTTCCCTGGGACTTATTCCTATCTTTCTCTCTTCTTTGCATCATACGCTTGGAAATAGCTATTGTGCAGTAATGGGGCTGATAAAGCCGCACAGTGGTCTAGTTCCAAAGGGGAGCCGTGTTAGTCTAGTAAAGCAAAAAAAGCAGGGAGTTCTGTGGCACTTAACAACTATCAGATTTGTGTATCGCATGAGCTTTCGTGGGAGAAAATCCCACTTCGTTGGTGGTCTAGGAAGATCTAGATGTTTCTTCTGTGTTGACAGGGTGGACTATGAACGTATACAAGCTGTTGGCCCTGATAGAGCAGCATCTGAGTGGCTACTGCGATGTGGGGCGCTGGTGCGTTACCAAGGCTACGATAAATGGCAGCAAGACTACAACGGTCTCCCAACAGGGCCTTTAGGAAAATACAAAATACAAGCCATTGATGCAACAGAGTCCTGCATCATGTACAGAGGATTTGATTATTTGGGTACACTTTGCAAACTATATATTGAATTGTTCTTAAAAACCAATCCATTTGCATCAAAGACTGAGTGACTGTATCATTTTTTGTTTCTTTGCGACTCATAGAGAAGGTTTGATTTCAAAAGAAGAATTCTCCTTGTGTTTCTCTTGAGAAATATCAGATTGTGCCTCTGTTTTTGCTGGAGGTTTCCTTTTAGGACACAGATGGATTAGGAGCTTTCTCAGCCATTACTTCAAGAGGAAAGAGCTTTAAACAGTTGGAAGAAAGATTTATTAGTTAAATGAGTTCATAGTTCAGCATGCATGAATGCAAACCAGGGTTTTAAATGTTCTGAATGAAAATACTTCCTCTAAATCCGGTTTCAGTTTTTTGGTATCTGTGATGTCATAGTACTGTTAGTTCTCCAGTCATCCATAACGTCCCTCAGGAGAAGCTAGATAACCGAGCTCTGAGTTTCTAACTTAAAAAAAGCAGGATTTTTAAAAGCCTGTTTTGTTTCACTCTTCCTTTGCACAAGGAAGAACAAAAGTGGGACAGCCACACGTTTTTTCTTTGCAAGTCACCTTACATTTCTTGGATAATTTCCTTGTTAATTCCGTCATGCTGAGGATGTTGATTTTTCTGTCATTTGCCTACTTCCACATTAAGCCCTTAGAAACTTAGTCATGCTTTTGTGGTTGTGAAGCCAGCAATGGGCCTGCTACTGGGTACAGTATCATAAGCTAATTCATGATGCATTATATGGCCTTTCATGTGCAGGCATCTCTTGCCACCAGTTCATGGAAGCATGGGAAGAACTGCTGGCCCGTTGGTGGCACCCTGTAGATTTTGCTCCTTTTTCTCTTTTTCAGATGGGCTCAAACATGTTGAGGAAATTAAGCTGAGCAAGTGTATTTATATCCAGGATGAATGTCTGCAAAGGATCAGTGAGACGGAGAGCTTACAGAAAAGTCTTCTGCGGCTGATGATCATTTCCTGTGGGAATGTCACAGATAAAGGCATCATAGCTCTCCACAAACTAATGTGAGCCATTGAGGGAATGTCATGCAGAACATGATTTTTCTAGCTCTTGCCATGTTTGTGTGTTTAGAATTGTCCGAGATCACTGAAATTCATTCCTGTTGTTTACATTAGATTTCAGCGGTCTTTGATGTACAGCAAAACAGTGGAGGCTGTCCTGAGAAATTAGTATTAATAGGTTGAATTAACACACACAAAAAAAATTAACAAATCCATTAACCTGAACGATAATACAGTCTGTAAAACTGCAGGCTATGGCACTGGAAGTAGGCAGCCTGATGAAGTATGTGAATCCACAGGTTGGTCGTGTTCACACAGTTAACTTTTTTCATATCTCCATTTGTATGCAAGATTCAGGATTGTTGGCAGAACGTAGCAGATCATGGTGTCCCGGTGCTGAGGTGTTGTTTCTGGCAGTGCAGTGATAAATACATTTGCCTGTCACCTATTGAGTACTAGGAAAGGGTGTGTCTACACTGCACAGTAAAATCGTAATTTGCATTGGAGCCAGCCCATGACACCATGTGTGCGGGGAGGGTCCCAGAGGCTGGGCTTCAATGCAACTGTACAGGGCAGCTTGAGCTCTGTGAGCCTCAGATCAGCTGATCCTGGTCAGCTGTGAAACAGAGGTCATGTTTGATTATTTTTTTTATCTCGGCTTGGGATGCGGTGTGGGAGGGAAGCCCCTATTCAGCAAAGAGCCCGAAGCAGCACTGCATGCCTTGTTTATTATACAGGAGTACAAACATTGACAAACTCCTTGCTAATGGTGAAGAACCGCCACTTTGGCTTTTCTAGGACTTAGCGATTTTAATAGGAGGACTTAATAAGAAGTGTAAAGAGAACAGGATGGAGCGTGCAGCAGGGATCTTGTCTTCATGTCAGTAAAGCACCTCACACAATTTAAGAAATTAATCAATGGAAACTTGTAGCTGTGCAAAAGATTTGAAAACTTCAGGTAACCAATTCTGAAAATACTTGCTCCCTATTAAAGATTCTGTGAAGCAGCTATACCCATCACACTCTCAGTGTGTATATAATTAGAGCATGAAAGTATTTGTGCTTTTTGAATTAATCACACCTTGCCTTGTCTGGTAGCCATTGACTAACTTTTTGTTTCTATAGGAATCTTGAATATTTACTTCTGAGTGACCTTCCTGGGATAAGAGACAAAGAAACCACAGTTCAGATCCTTAAGAAAACAATGCCATCCCTGGAGCTGGAATTAGATTTAGAATAAAGACATCTTTACATAACTCTGATGTGTCTTATTTCTTAACATTTATTAACTTTAATTATATGGGCAATAGTTCAGTTCTCTGTATGCTTGTAGTTCCTCAGGGAAGAAGATCTTTCATAGATGGCTTTGAAGCTAGTTTAAAAAACATGCTTAATGAACTGTAGTTATCAAATGCTTATGCTGAAGTTTCAGTAAACGCTCTGGAAAACCAATCCAAGTCAAGTCCAAATGTAAAGAAATCAAGGGTAGCTTTTCTCAAAGACAGGCCGTATAACTTTTCCAAGGGACTGCAGCTGGAATGCCAAACGCTTTTTTTTTCTGGTGTATCCCCTTGCACAGACCATTGGTTTAAACCACTCTGGTCTAAATCAGGCCTTGTGCCTACCACAGAACAGGTTCAACTTCTGTTAATGAAATGATTACCAATATTTTATATTTCTGCCAAGTGCAATGGAGGAGGTCTGTCTTCAAAAGGGGTATGGTGTTTCCAGGATTCTGGGAGCAAAGCAGAGAAGGGCTAGCAGAGGACTGCCAGGAGACGGAAGCAAGGTTCTTTTTAAGGCCATAGTTGTGTGTCAAGAGTTCTCAGAGTGGGAGAGTGAGAGTCAAAACCTGTAGTCAGTCTCCTACACTCTAGCAATCTTCTCTGGGTTACACCTGTTGATCTTTTCCTCTCCTTTAAATCCTCTTTTCCTCACATGTAATGTATAGCAGAATGGAGAACATCTCATTTGAACAACCTGTCCATTCTACAAGACTCGGTGGCCTGTATCTGGAAGAGTCTGTGATCAGCAATGTGGGGACAGTACAGCTGACCAGGTATTTATTTTAGGATAGATATGAAATTAGAGAATAGGAGTTAGCTGAAGTTTGGTGAAGGAAGTGTAAAGAAAGGCCCTGACTGGCAAGTAGAAGGCAGGCCTTGAAATTGGGTGATAAGACCAGAAGGAATGAAGTAAGGCGGATGTCTTGTTCAAAGAATAACTAAAAAACAAGGAAAGGCTTCTAAAATGGCCTCTGACTAACAGGACTGATGGCAGATAGTTTTAAATAAGACAGAGAATCTGTCTTAAAATGAGCCACCATGGGCCTTCCCAACCCACATCCCAGGAGCACCTAAAAATTAAGGCCTATGTGAAACCAGATGCAAAAGAAAAACTTGCTCAGCAAGGAGGAGAGGAAAAGAGGGAGGAATGACCTTGGAGAGAAAGCTATTGTAAGTCTTCTTCAGAGTGGAAATAAGAGTGAAGTGTCTCAAATTGTTTTTTAGCTGAATTCAGTAACTGGTAAGGCCATCACTTGTTTGTTAAAGGGCATAAAACCCCAATTTTTTAAAAAGAGTTCATTGCCGGATCTGCCTGATCATCTGGGGGCTGACCAAGATGGGTTTAGTCCTTTTATAAATATCCTGATCAAACAGTAAATGTTCGGATATAGGAAATTCCTTATCATTTAGGCATGTCTGTTGCAATTGTATAAATACCATTTGGATTTAATGAAGGGATTCATGGTTAAATTAATGTTGTGGTAACACCCTGATTAAATAATAATGATTCCAACACAGGTTGTGTTTTAGTGAACTCTGCTGTTCATGTTGAAGGAGCAGGGGTGACAGGCTCTTCAGGATGAAATACAGCCACTCCAGATTGCTGAATGCCAAGAGGGAATCTGAGGAAAAATACAAGCAGTGTAATTTTTAACTGGCTGTCCCGTAACCCTCTATAGTTGCTCTTCCAACAGACTCTACTAATGGCAGGAGAGTGAGAGTCTCTGCTCTTCACCTTTTTCCTTACCCATGAGTGGATTTTTCTACTGGAACTGGCTTTGGGATTTCATTAAGTGATGTACAATAATTAGGGAAAAGCAAAGAGACTGCTTTATGGAGAATAACAGCCGAAAACACAAGAAGATGCCAGCCGGAATGTCCCACTAATCCCGTGAGGTGATGTGTACCAGCATCTCCACTTGCTTACCACGAGGTTGGTGAGGGAGTCTCAGGACCCAATGAACATCAGCTAGCTGGTTTCAGCAGCGGTCCTAGTTTCTTGATGTAACTACTGACTTTCACAGAATTACTCACATTTCATCAGTACAAATGAAAGCAGAATCAGGCCCTGTGGGGTGCAGATACCACAAACGGGCAAAATTGTGCTTTTGGATTTAGGCCAATGTCTGACAGAAACCAGGATGAGGTGGGGGGCAGAGTATCTCACGCATGCATGTTTACCGTGGAGTCCTCACTCCTTCCTCTGATGCAAGATTCCAGACTAGGCCTGATCCCCTCTGATCCCAAGGCTGACCCTGTCTGGCAACAGAAAAAGCTATACTGTGACGAGAGGGTGGGCCTGGCAGGAACTGTGCTTGTGATGTGGAATACCTGAACAGGCCACAGCTTACAGGATCTGGGATCTGACACTCAGCATACATGCTACTGACCGTTGCCCTGCTTTATCACAAAAATACATGAGCGGATGACTTCTTGTTCCTACAGAAAACACTGAAATTTAATTTTTTTCCCCTTCAGAATAGACATAACTAGACAAATACATCAGGCACGCTGCTCGAGATTAAATGATATCGAATGGTTTAGTCCACTTAGATAACATTATATAACAGTATAAAACAACTGAGTTAATCTATTTTCCCAAGACTGCATCAGGCTACCTGTCCCATTAAAACATCAAGTTTTTGAACTGCATTATATCTATGATGGTATTCAAAAAAGCGACTATTTCGTAGCATTTCAAACAGCTGTTAAATACTTCAGAAGTTTCACTATAGTCATCACTGACACACTCTTTTCAAACATTGACAAATGCAGAAGGTGAGCTACATTCATTTTATTCAAAAACCAATATAGTATTACATACTGAAATGACACAAAGAAATGAGATCAATCCTAAATATAGCTATTTAGGAGACCTTCCAGCCTCTTCCTTTCTAGTATTACAAATCATGTGTGTGTCCTTTCTGGTATTGACCAAATAAGAGAAATCTCTTGGTAATGCTAGAAAGAGAAAGGCAGAGGAAACCTAAAAAAATATTCTAAAGCAAAAGCAAGGTTTTACTAAAAGAGAGAGAGAGAGAGAGAGAGAGAGAGTGTGTGTGTGGGGGTGTGTGTGTGGGTGTGTGTCTTATTGTCCCATCATCAGTGACGGTGCTGTAGTCTGTTGGCCATTCCATTACATCTCCCCTTGGCTTTTCCAATGCACCTAACACTTTAAATATATTTATATTTTACCAGTTCAGCCACCTGAGTGATTCCTCCAATTAGCTGAACTGTCACCAGCTCTATTCTTACACATTCACATGAGTAACTTTACTTTCATAGGGAATCCCACTGTTTGGCCTGCCCATGTGAATAAAATTATACATATGCATAAGTTTTGCATGAACAACTATTCAGTGTTGTGTAATATACAGTGTAATTTTTTTAATGGTATTTTAATGCTTTGACACAATGGGACTTTCTAGAACAAACAGATTTGGCATGCTTTTGACTTCACTGCAAAGTCTTGATACAGGCAGTTGATGAGGTTTGTTAAAGTCACACACTATAAGCAGTGGTTCTTGGGAACCCTGAACCATAATATAATCACAAAACAAAACACGTGTCTTCCTTTGAACGTTGAATACTGATTAGCAGACAGCTCTGAGTGTTGTACGCAGGGGCTTCCTTCCATTGGTGACACACCAAATGCTAACGTCAGATACGACTTCTGTGTCTATTGTAAAATTTACATTCGTTTAGTTTTCCACCTAATGTCTTCCTTCTGGAAATCATTGGAGGCCTGCACGCTGAACAATAAATCTCTCTCGCTTAGTAGTGACTTTCCACCTTGTTAGATGTTGGGGAAATGATAGTTTAATTTTCGTGTGTTGCCATAGTACTTCTTGTTATCCAAAGCTGGTAAAATGTTACTGCTGGTTAACTGTGGCAGGTGCTGTAACTGAAGCAGAAATCGCAGTTTACACTTTCATAGGAAACGGAAGTATCTTTATGTATTTCATTTTCTAAACGATACAATAAGCCACTCAAAAATATTCGTTCTACAAAAAAACCCCCACGAATGTGCACTTTGCATATTTAGACCCAGATCGGATATGCATTTGTTCATGTGGCTCCACAATTTGGAACAGCTCTTCAAAATTTTACTCAACCCATTTATCATGGGCAAATAATTTATTTTGACAGGCAAGATAAAAGACTAGTGTTATTATCAGTCAGTAAATCACATGGCAAAGTGCAGGGTAGTTGATTTGATCCACGAACTGTTTCCATCAGTCTTAACTTCAGCAGATATGAGAGAGATTTCCAGACCTGAATCATTCTTTTTTAGGTGACAAATCTGAGGAATTGTCCTAGATTGAGGGGTCAGTGGAAGAGGTTTTGGAACAAACTGATAAACAGAGGTCACCAGGACCAGATGATATTCACCCAAGAGTTTGAAGGAACTCAAATATCACACTGCAGAATTACTAAGTGAAATATGTAACCTGTCACTTAAATCAGCTTCTGTACCACAGGACTGGAGGACAGCTAATGTAACATCTTTAAAAAAAAAATGCTATAGAAGCGACCCTGGCAATTGCAGGCCAGTGAGCCTAATTTCCATACCAAACTGATTCATTGAAACTGTAGTAAAGAACAGAACAATCAGAAACATAGATGAATGTGATTTATTGGGGAAAAGTCAACACAGCTTTAATAAATCACATTTCCCCAATCTATCACAATTCACTGAGGTAGTCCACAGAGAACCCTCACCAAAGGCTTTTAAACAAAGCAAGCAGTCATGGAATAAGAGCGAAGGTCCTCTCTTGGATCAATAACTGGTTGAAAGAGAAGTTCCAAAGGGGTAGCCACAAGAATGATTAGAGCTATGGAAAAGCTCCCACCTGAGGAGAGATTAATGACTGGGACTTTTCAGCTTGGAAGACAGACAACTAAGAGGGGATATGAAAGAGGTCTATAAAATCATGACTGGCCTGGAGAAAGTAAATAAGGAAGTGTTATTTACTTCTTCTGTAACACAAGAACTAGTGGAGGATAGGTCCGTCAATGGCCACTAGCCAGGATGGACAAGGGTACAAAACCATGTTCTGAAGCGTCCCAGAAGGTGGGAACGGGTGACAGGGAATGAATCACTTGACAACTACCTGTTCTGTTCATCCCCTTTGATGCACTTTCCATTCGCTGCTGTCAGAAAACAGGATACTGGACTAGATGGACCATTGGTCTGACCTAGTATGGCCTTTCTTATTTATATTCTCTTCTCCCTGAGAACTGCAGGTGTAAAAGCTCCAACTTGAGCTGCAGGGTACTACAGAAGGAAAACAATCTCCTTCTCAAGGCTATGGCACATTACACACTACAAAGTAAGTCTTACCCCCGGCATGTGCTTTCGAGTTGGTCTGGTTGGCTTCCGAGTAGCTTTTTCGTGCTCCTTTCCCAACTCTCCTGCTTCTCTCATGCTGTCAAAGTACGGATGTTGTAATAACTGCTCACACGTTAGCCTTTCAGCTGGATCCATATGAAGGCAGCCCTGAGAAAGTGTAATACAGCTAAGGATCACATGGGGGGGGTCTTTCTGTGTATGGGGTTATTAAAGCATTACATGATGTAAAGCAGCTGGTTTCAGAGGATGTTTGTGGGCTTTGAGGGGTTTTTTAAATGGATCCTTGGAGTCCAGGTTTTCTCAGACTCAGAATTCCCCAAGTCACATCACACACACAGGTGGCTAACTCTAAATAATCCTGTTAGCTTTGTGAACTAGAATTTAAGTGTGAACTCAGTATCTCACCACAGACTGTACTTCACCTACCTTCATTAGGCCTAGAGCATGATACGAAATGCCAGGGAATTTCAATTCTAGTGGGTCCTGGAAAAAAATAAAGTGTATTTATACCAGTAACCTTCCCCATTGCTAGGGTGCCATCGCCAACCGACTTCCCTCACCACGGGATGCTCTCATCATCTTTTTTTACTTCCAACCCAGCCTATTTCACAATCAACATATTTTAAAGACACTTGAATGCACAAGTTCTGAATAAACACAGTTATCAAACAATGATTTGCTTGTTGTTCTGTTGTGTTTGTTCCCAGCACACACATTTTCTGCAACCACAGGCTCACGGTGATCTGAATTTGGTATATTCAGTGTCAGATAAACTGACAAGAATTTTATAGAGGATTAAAGGAAAGGAACAACAGAACAACAAGGGTCTGTGATGACCAAATCATGAGGAAAATTAAACTGAAGTAGTCATGCATGCATTGATTGTATAACAATAATGAAGGTGGAATAAGATAACCATCTGCAAATATCTGATGTCAGTAAACACCGCAAAGAGGAACTCTTTAGAAGTCTAGGTGAGTGAAGCTAGGGGGGAAAGGGTAAAAAAGGGTGAGGCTGGGGTGAAAGGATAAAAATGATGTGAGGCAGAAGACAGCAAGAACAGCACGAACAGCTCAGGCACCACACCAACTCCCCGAGGAGGAGGCAGCAGTAAAACTGAGTCAAGCACATGGAAGGGCTAGGGTTGCATTAAAAAATGATTTGGCCAGCTTGGGTGCGCTTGGGTTTTAAAAAATAAGCCCCTGCTGACCTCTACTATAAAGATTCATTCTCGTGAGCTGCATGGCATGACTCATGCACTTCAAGTTAAGCATACGTCCAGGTTCTTCAGGATCGGGGCCCAGGATGTGGTGTTTTCCACTAGCTGTGTCCAGCAGCATGCAGAATACTGACTGGCCAGGGCTAATGACTTTTAGTTGTGCCCCAGGCCATTGGTTCCTTCCATCAGGTCCTTAATTCCTAGGATATGGCCTGTACCTCAATCAGTGAGCGCTTAAATGTAGCCCCATGAACAGACACACAGCTATATATTGCAGGGGAATCAAAGCAAGAACTCTTCTCTGTCCAAAACACAACCCTCTCATCTGCACAGCAAACAAACATCGGATTAGCGTCAGACACAAGTAAACACATAGGGTGCTCTTACCATGTTCTCTGGATCAGGAATTCTCACCCCACTGAAGAACTGATTCGTGCTAAACACTTGCTGATGCCTAGGAATAAGATCGCCTTTGATCAAGAATAAAAAGCAAAGTCAGGTTAAACATTTTACTAGCCCACATTTTACAAGTTTATCCTGTAGGAAGGGTAAAACTGCCACAGAGAAGATTTTTAAATAGCTGTCTTGGCTAACCATCCATCTTGACATCACTGATTAAAAGTCTTGATCACCTTTAAAACTATTCCTGTCTTGCAATGAACTGGCTAGTTCATGCTGCTCTACTAGATGCAATCAGAGTTGCTCAGCTGTGTCACTGGCCCTGAATTGCTAATTTTCTTTTAGCAGTAGCAATAAGGTCCTATGCCTTTGGAACAAGAAGTCCAACTTCTATCTCCCCTGCTACCATCAGACTCTGAATTTCCATGCTTTGTGCATAGTGGCAACCATTGGTTACGTTGGATATTTGTTTCTCAATATTAACATTGGGTTCAATTTTCCCCTCACGGTTCGGCAGTTTAAATCACACTGGTAACTTCTGAGTTCCACAGCCTAAAAGACACCTTACTACAGCAACAAGGAGCGTACTGCGTAAGGATAACGAAGGCACATCTGCTTTTCATAAACGTAAAACTGCACAGTGTCAGCACCAGAACTGGCATGTTGATAGTATCCTAAGTACAAATCTTTGGGTGGCTGAATATATATGTAGGTGTGAGCCCCAGTGTGAGAGCTAGAGGGTGCTGCATGAACAGCTGTGATCGCAGGCTGCAGGACTCGAAAACCCATAGGGGAACACTGTATATACGTTTTTTTAAGCAATACAGATCAACAAAGCAACTCCCCTGCCCAACTCTCAAAAGATGGAACAGCCCATGGCTGTAATGAATGACTGGCAAGAACTACTGTTTGTTTTGGGCTTCTTCTTATCCGCTGGCCCTGCTTTGTTCACAACAGGGGCTAGAAAGCTTATGCCAGCTCACTGCTGCCACAGATTAATGCTGCGTTTCAGCATTTTCAAAGACAGGGGCTTTGCTCGTGCTGTTCAGAACAATGGGCCCTCGCCCTTCCTTTCTGAATCTGGCTAAGGAAAACTGTCACTCTCTTATCAAAATTCGACTTTATATTTTCAACCTTCCTTTTTGGATAGTCCTGAGCAGAAAATTGTCGTGCAAGATTGGGCTGAAACGCAGCAGCAGGAATGTGATAATGCAACATGCTCCCCAAGGGAGTTTCGTAAGTCCTTCCTGAAGCCCTCGTGCTCATGAAAGAGCATCCAGGACTGATTTGTATGTTACAATCAAGTCACGGACCCAAGGCCAATGTGGTAACAAAACCAAACCACTGTAAGAACACAGCTGTGATCAAGTGGCTCTCCACTGCAAACCGTTCCTCAACCAGTCTCCTTTCCACAGCCTAGATCAAAAGGAAATCTTTCTGAGCTGAAACCCCGTTTTTACAACAAACTGAAACGTTCCTAAATCTTCAGGGTGACAGTTGCAGAGACTAGCAATCAAACCCTGACTATGAATGGTTCTAGCTACATTTGAGAACTTGTATTTTATCTATAAGAAGGACTAATGGACTTTTAAATGATTTTCTAAGTTACCCAGCAGGAAAACGTAACTCTTGAGCTATCCAAAAATCACTTAAATTAAAAAACGGGTTTCTTTTTTCCCCAGAGCTGAGACTCCACTCCACATGTGACACATCTGTGAAACAGACCAGTAAGAGCTAAAATGTTTAGGGGTGCCCAATGACACATGTGAATACTGAACTACTGACTTCCTCTGCATTTCATTATTCTTTCACAAAATGCAAAAATCACTAATCATCTGGCAACATTTTACTAAGTTTTCCCAGCCAAAACCAATTAGTCCTTAAACAGAGGCACAGAGCTGGTCTGCTGCTGGGAAATACTGTGGCTGTTTCAAACCTTCGTGAAGCCCAGGTGGATGATAAAAACAGGTGTAAGATTCATGTTTCCCAGAAAGCTTGTGGTACAAAAGAAATAAGATTTTTTTAAAAATAAACAAACAAAGACTTTGATATTAAAGAAAAAGCTTTCCATAGGTAGAAATAAAGAATTGGAAAGATGACAAAGATTATGACTATTGTCCATGGGGAAAGCCAGGGAACACCACAGAAATAACTCTGGCTCACATCAAATTGGTACAGCGCCTGAGTGAAATACATCAACAGAAAACCTCTCAATCAGGACCAAGGTGCTCAGACACCATGTTGATCAGCATCCTTACAAACAAGCTGGAACAAAGGGAGTCTCGGCCATCTCCCTTGGAAGACAAGACATAGCGGCATGAGGATCGTTCTAAATCTGGGGGAACAACAGAAGGAAGATGTCCAGAGGTCCAAGAAACTGGAAAGGAGGGAGGGTGATAAGAGAATAACCGCATAATTCACAGCAAACACTCCACCTCATTTCACCTTTTTGTTCCTGTTCAGAAAAAGGTGGCAAAATTCTTAGGCCTATTCATCCAGTCACGTCCCCAATTCCTCCAGAAAATAGGTGCTTGCTGCTGGCTCATGAAGCACCCCCCTGCAAACCCCGCTGCTCTTCACCGCCAGTCACGGACACAAATAAGGCGCTGTTGTTTCTGTCCCCTGAGCTGGACAGCACAGCTAACTGAAAGACTCACTCAGACCCCGACCCTGCTGCAGGTATCATGTAGGGGAAACCCTGTGCTCGTTGGGGGGCCAGTTGCCAGTTTTGGGGGTCTAGAATATCAATATGTACTGTTGGCACACATCCGGGCTTCAAAGTCTAATCCTGAGAGTATTTGCTATACTCAAGTTTGATCTCTTGAAAACAACCGGAGGATAAAAGTGAAAGATTCATGAATCAAAACTGGCTTTTGAAACAGAAGGAACGTTTGCTGTCCCAGTTTTTCCACGATTCACTCAGCTCAGTAACAAACTCCACCTCCTCACTCTCCCCCGTCCATGGAAGCGTCCTAAAATAGTTTAGCAATTGGGGTGATCAACTTAAACCCTGGAGAAAAGCTGCAGGAGTCCCTGGCTACCTTGAGCATAGGCAAAGACGCACGGGAACAGGGTGCATTCCCAAGAAATACGGAGGAAAACCTAAGTGTCACCAAAGTCAAAAGAAACACAAGGACACTAGTAAACTCATTATTCAGTGAGGGTCACTGATGCTCCCATTTACTCCAGTGGGAGTTCTGGTGCCCTCACGATCCTGACCCATGGAGCCAGACACAGCTGAGAAGCTATTTACTGTCTCTTTCTTTGCATACCCCTGGCTGCTGTTCAGCAAGGCCTCAAGTGCAATTTACTGGCAACACTGAGGACTTTAAATGTGTTTGCACAGTGATCACCCAGCCCTCCTCTGGCATAATGGTTCCTTCTCTGTCTCTAAACAAGCCAGGAGCCATTGCATTAATGTCGTGGTTCCCAACCTGTGGCCCCCCAGGTCTTACAGAGTGGCCAGCCGCTCCCCTTCCTCTGGCTGTAGAAGAACCAGGCAGACCTTTGCCACAGGCCTTCGGGACCAGGGCAGGCTCCTTACTGCAGCCAAGGGGATGAGAGATCAGAGCTCGCCTCCCTCTGAGGGTAGCACGGAGCACAGCAAAGCACTCTGCCTGGGCCTGGTTGAAGCCAGAGAGAGGGGAGATCAGTGTTCCCGTTTCCCGGATCCAGCAGAGAGCAAAGCACTCTGTCTGGGGTGCCTAGGCACTAGGGTCCCTGCAGAAACGAGACGGAGAAGAGCACAGATCTCCCATCCCATCCCTGGCTGCAGAAGGGAGCCACTACCTAGGGGCCCAGGTGGAGCACACAGGGCTACAGGGCATATGCGGTTTCTCTGCTACAGCCAGAGGGACGGGAGATCAACAAGTAGGTAGCCTCCTCCTTGTTGAACTCATTTTGTCTGGCTGCAAAGCTGGTGGAACAAGGCTGCTGGCAGAGGCCAGTGGCCCTTCAGGGCTGTAAAAATGACATCTGTGACCCTTAGCTAAAATGGCTGAGAATCACCACATTCACGTGAAATAAATCAGCACAGCTGAGGCAGACTTTGGTCTGAGCTCTGAACTGATCATCTAAGGCTTTCCTCATGTACAAATGTTGGCTGGATTCAGATTCGCTTCACAATCAGGTGAGCACTGTTTCCATTATTGCTCGATACCAAATGACTACTGAGGAACAGGGCTGAAACCTCACTGCACGGGGGATCCTTACCCAAGGTTCTTCTGATTAGGTACAGCTGGTCCACATCTGATTTTCCAGGCCACAAGGGGACACCTGATAGCAGCTCTGCAAAGACACAGCCAATTGCCCAGACATCCACGGGAGGGCCATACTGAGTATCTCCTACCAGTAACTCAGGAGACCGGTACCATCTGGTAGCCACGTAGTCTGTGTAATAGTCACTGGGTCCAGCTAGATTGTGGCCAGGAAGGAGAGAAAATAAACAGAAATTGGGCTCAAAATGATTAAAGGCAGCGTAACAGGCACGTTGTTTACCATCTCTCTCAGACACTGCTTCAGTGATAGCCCTGGGAGTCGCCCTTCCTGCACAGCACGGCAGAAGTGAAAATGTTCCTGCACGTATTCAGAACCCAACTTCGTAAGGTGGCTGATCCACAGAAAGCCAAACAATCTTTTCCTGAAATCAGGCTCACACGTTCCTCCAAGAGCATGTTGCTGTTATCAGCTCTCAAGGCCCCTGGGGGCTTATCCTGAGAAACGGTCAAACCAAAGGATCACAGGATTTGTTTTTTTATTGTTATTATGGGAAAAAATGAAGCCTGCCTTCCCAGGGTGAGACCTTTCCTGACAGAACAAGACTACCAAGTGCAGCTCTCATAAAGACAAAGGGCACCTCTCACTAGGTGGCACTGGCTCTTTGGGAGAAAAACGGTTGGTACCCTTGTGTCCTATCAGCCAACCCAATGGGGCTTGGATGAGGACATCTGCCTGGGGAAGAGGTTCCTGAAAGAAGTGAGGCAGGGCAGATGAGAGCCGGCCTGAGGCAGCCCGGAGACCCAGGAAAAAACGGTATCATTTCCTCACCACTGCTCCTGAAAGTCATTGAGAAGAACCAAAGGTTGTTAAAAAACCTAATTAATCAAGTGTTGTCAGGTCCAACAGGGCATCTTTTTATTCAAGCATAGGCAGGGAGAGATCACTAACTGCCAGAAATTCTGTCTGGTTAATGAGAGCTCTACTTACAAACAAATTTCAACAGTATTTATAGAAATCATAGGGTGTTCAGCATGGGGTACTCCCCCTTTTCTAGCTAGCCAATGGAAAATTACAGAATCAGCTAAGGTGTTACAAAGGCAGGATTCAAAGTCAACTTATCTTTTGGAACATTCTGACCTTGTTAACAAGAGACAGTCAGCTTTTCTCAGAGTATTTCATTTTTATTTTACTTTCTATTTTTTTTACAGATGTTCTGTGGTTAAGAAGTTTAAGACCCTACTGCCCTCTTCCACAGGCTGATGGTAAGGACTGGCCAGAGCTGGGGATCCTCTGCATTGTTACAGGAGAGCTGGAGCTGAGCCTCCCAGGGAGAAGGGGAAGAACCATGCTGGAGAGGAGAAGTGGATCCCGGGAGCCAGGGCAGGGACAGGGAGGCCTGGGTGAGTGGAAAGCTGCGGGAAACCCACCTGCAGCAATGCTGTAGAAAGCAAAACCCAGCACATGGGACAATCCTGGAGGGACAATACCTGAGCAGGGTTAACAGATGTCAGACAAGAGGATGACACATCCTTCTTTTTACCTTCACGTCCTCTGCCTGGCAGGCATTTTAAAATACATGATTTTGTCTGGCTTTTTACTTTATAGGGGTTAAAGTGTGCTGGAAGACCATGGAATACCTTATTTTTAGGGGAAAGCATTCTGGGGACCCCGAAAAACAGAAGAATATTACATTAATGCTACATTTTCTCCATGCGTCCTCCAATGTCCTCCTTTTTGTAGTTCCCTGTCCTTCTTTCCAGACTTTGGTATTTGGTAGCCCTATCCCTGAGCAGGGAGAGCGCTTGTGGGTGCAGGGGCATGGCCTGAGCCGAACAGGGTGGAGTGTCCTGTCACCGCAGACCTGAAGCAGGGAGAAGACGCAATGGAGAGAAGTGGGTCTTGGAACCATCAGACAGGGGCCAGGAGAGCAGGGCTTGGGGGCTAAAGGAATTGGGATTGAGCGGCTAACCACTTTTGGGTGGATGACTCCTCACAGTGAAGGAAGAACTGCCATAGCCTCATTTTGCTGTGGTGGGATTTAAGAGAAACTACTCTGAGGGGGATCTGTGGAACTTCATATGAATGAAACAGTTTGAATTTGCTGCACCAGAGAGAGACTATTACTTTGCATGGGTTGAATGGAGGGGAAACAGGCAGCTGCTTTTTGGTGTGCCACAGCCTGCCAGAGGAGGACACGGCAGGCATGTCTGCGCTAAGCCAGAGCCTTTAAAGGACCACAGTTACCAGGTTAAACATGTTGTGCTTTAAACACGTCTTTGCTGGAAGTGGTTAGCGCCACTTACTGAGTATGCGAGCAAATCCAAAGTCACAAAGTTTAATCACAGCATGCTTTGTTATGAGGATGTTTTCCGGCTTCACGTCTCGATGTATGCACTGGAAACACAGATAAGTAAATCAGGACCAAGGATCTAAAGCTGGAACAGGTTAACTCTTCCACATTCGCACTGCTGAGATCTCTGCAGGCTTCTGCCTGATCCGCATTGTTAAGGGAACAGAATACAAAAGGTTCTTTAATGGCTAAAGCAGCATCCTGCGGGGCACTGCAGTCACCTGGCCTTTCACATCACATTGGGGATAAGATGCTATGCATGTCCCCAATGTCTGTGACATAATTCTGCAGCACCCAGACTACTCGAGCAGCCTAGTGTGAAATAATGGAGCAGCATGATGGGCATTTACAGAGCTCTTAACATGGGCAAGTTTTACTCTGACAAGCACCCAAGACAATCCATCAGTTTAATGGGGGAAGGCTGGAAGGAAGAGCAAGAAAGAAAGAGACAAAACAGATCCTGCAAGCCAGCTAGGCAGGCAGTCAAGCTTCTGTGGCTCAGCCTTACATAGGTCGACTGGTAGAAACAAAACACCCATTCCAACGAGATCTCCCACCCACCTTTAAGTCAGCCTTCGGCAGATGTATAAAAACAAAGAAAATAACAACTACACTCACATTAAGCAAGGCTTTTGATAAGCAACCCTCCCGTCCCTGCCTCCTTGTACACAGTCTCATTAAAGCACAGCCCAGGCTTCCTGTACAATTTTTATTCAGCCTGTAACTATGATCCATCTGACAAAAGTACACAGGGTTTGGCTGGGCCCTTAAAATGTCTTAGCACATTCCCCTTTTGTAAATTCTCATGAGATGCCTGCTCCAACACCCACTGGAGTCAACAGAAGGTCTTTCATTGCAATCAGAATCTGAATTACTGGATGTCAGGTCTGTTCTCCGCAGCGATAGGTGACACCTCTTGCACACGGAAGCTGTTTAGGCAGGAAGCTAGCCTGAAGTTATTACCATACATCACTTGGACGTGAACCCAAGGAACCTAAATAATGAATAAAATAATCAGGAGCCTGTTGCAACATTTAAAATGGGAGGGATTTTTTTTTGGTAAAAATATCTCAAAGATCATGTTGACTCCTCTGTGCAGAGGACATCAGACCAGGGAGACTGTAACAGAATTGGTACCTGCTTCAAAGCAACCCTGTGTTAGACCAGAGGGGTTGTCAAATGCAAGGCCTGTGGGCCAGACCTGGCCTGCTATGGACACTAATCTGGCCCATGGAGCGGCTGCCTGGGCTGTACCTGGGAGCGCTCTGCAGCAGCAGCGAACAACACACACACAACAAATGCAGGCTGCTGCTGGCAGAGCAGGGTTAAGCATGCTTGTGACTCAGATCATGTGAGTGAGTCAAAACACAGGGGAACAAAGAAAGTGCTCCAGCCAATCCCAGCTCAGCTTAGCTCTGATCTGCCAACCAATCAGAGTCTCAGTCACAGCAAACTGGGCCAGCTCCCAGAGAGCCACTGCATCCTCCCCCATCCCAACTGTTCCCTGTCAGTCGGTTGGAATGCTAATTTGATTAACCACATATTACACGAATCAGAAATAAGAAAAAGTGGCTGGGGCCACATGGGAACGAGCCAATCAGAGGCCAGCTGGGACTGAGCTAACCAAAGGCCACCGTGCCGAATGACTGACAGTGAGTGGGTGGGGAGGCAGGAGCCCAGCCTGTCTGTGGCTGTGACTGAGACTGTTTTCCTGCTGCCAGAATGGTAGGGAAAGGAGAAAGGAGAAGCGGGGTCCGGGAGCAGCCAAGCAGGGGAAACGAGGTCCAGGATCTGCACCATAGGATAAGGGGGGTCAGGGAGCCAGCATGGCAAAGGGGAGCCCACAGTGTAGGGAAAGGGGAAGGTGTGTGAGAGCCTGCAGGGTAGGGGAGTGGAACGAGGAGCCCATGTTGCTCTGAACATGGCAGGGGAAAGGGTTGGGGAGCCCATGAGGACAAATAACCCATGACAAGTGTCCCGCCCTACAATGTGGCCCCCCCACATTGAATGAGCCTGACACCCCTGTGTTAGACTGTATGGGACTTACATTGTGTTTATGGCAAAAGTTGACAGCTTGCAGAGTCTGCCAAGTTATGCTCTTCACTAGATGCTCTGGGACCCTGTTTTGAAAAAGCACAGAGTAAACATGTATTATTTTTTAATGAAGCTAGGAAAAGGAGAAGAAAAATGTTAACGTGCCAGCAAAATTAAATTCCAGAAACCAGGAAGCATGGATCCCCAGCATAACACTTGTGGGACCATTCACACCACAGACGTCACTTAACCAAGACAAGTTATAAATCATACAGACCAGTCAGCTTAACTTCTGTACCAGGAAAAAATAATGGAGCAAATAATTAAGGAATCCATCAGCAAACCTCTAGAAGAGAATAAGGTGCTATCTGACAGTCAGCATAGATTTGTCAAGAACAAATCATGTCACGCCAACCTGATAGCTTTCTATGATGGGGTAACAAGCCTTGTGGATAGATGGGAAGTTGTGGATGTGGTATATCTAGACTTTAGTAAGGCTTTTGATGTGGTCTTGCATCACCTACTCATCAACAAACTAGGCAAGTACAGCCTGGATAGAGCTACTGTAAAATGGGTGAAAAATTGGTTGGATAACTGCTCCCAGAGAGAAGTTATCAAAGGTTCACAGTCATGCTGGAAGTGCATAATGAGTAGGGTACTGCAGGAATCGGTTCTGGGTCCAGTTCTGTTCGATATTTTCATCAGTGATTTAGATGATGGCATAGAGAGTACATTTATAAAGTTTGCCAATGATACTAAGCTGGGAGGGGTTGCAAGTGATTTGAAGGACAGGATCATAATTCAAAATGATTTGGACAACTAGTTAAATAGTCTGAGGTAAATAAGAAGAAATGCAAAGGACCCACTTAGGAAAGAACAATCCTTTGCACACATACAAAATAGGCAACGACTGTCTAGGAAAGAATACTTGGGAAAAGGATCTGGTTGTCATAGTGGACCACAAACATAATACGAGTCAACGCTGTAACTCTGTTGCGAAAAAGGCAAATATCATTCTGGGATGTATTAACAAGAGTACTGTAAATAAGACACATGAAGTAATTCTTCCACTCAACTCCACCCTGATTAGGCCTCAACTGGAGTACTGTGTCCAGTTCTGGGTGCTTCATTTCAGAGAAGATTGGGACGTATTGGAACAAGTTCAGAGAATAGCAACAAAAATTATTAAAGGTCTGGAACACTTGACTTATGAGGGAAGAGTGAAAGACCTGGATTTGTTTAGTCCAGAAAAGAGGAGACTGAGAGGAGACACGATAACAGTTTTCAGGTACGTAAAAGGTTGTTACAAGGAGAATGGAGAAATATTATTCTCCCTAATATCTGATGATAGGACAAGAAGCAGTGGGCTTAAATTACAGCAAGGGAGATTTAGGTTGGACGTTAGAAAAAAATTCCTAACTGGCAGGGTGATTAACCACTAGAATAATTTTCCTAGGCAGGTTGTGGAATCTCCATCATTGGAGGTTTTTAAGAGCAGGTTGGACAAAAACCCCTCAGGGATAGTTTAATGGGGGTACTTGGTCCTGCCATGAATGCAGGGGACTGGACTCGATGACCCCTCATGGGGTATGTCTACACTGGAGACCTAAGTCAACTTAACCTTCCTTAAGTTGACGTAAGGAACTCCACAGCCAAATTGGGCTTTTATTAAGTCAACTTAAGCTCTGGCTTAAGTTGACTTAATAACACCTACTCCTAAGGTCGACATAAGCTTTAAGTCAACCTGGGAGCAGGCCCCTGGGCCCAGGCCCCACGGCCAGGCCGGATCTGGCACCAGCCACTGCCAGCTGGGAGCCAGATCCAACCGTGAGCCTCTTGCTGCAAGGGGCTTGGAGCCTGATCTGGCTGCCCAACCCCTTGCCAGAGGCAGCGGGGGCTAGGAGCTGGCTCCTGCTACCCACGGCAAGGGGCTGGGAGCCAGATCAGGCTCCCAGCCCCTTGCCAGCAGTGGCAGGAGCTGGATCACGGCCCCAGGGTGGGGGTGGGGCAGGTCCCGAGCCCGGCTCTGGGTATGTCTGCTAGTGTAGACCAATGTTCCCTCTAATTACTCGTAGACTGTGTGCACAAACCATTTCTTTGTGTGCACAAAAACATTTCTTTGTGAGCAGCAATATTAGCACTATTGAATTTTTTTGTGCGCACTTTATTTTTTTGTGTGCGTAGGTTTCATGACCTGTGTGCATGCGCACAGCTTAGAGGGAACAGTGGTGTAGACATACCCGTAAGTCGACTTGACAAGGTTGACTTTAAGTTGACTTAAAGTCGACCTTGTGAAGCCAACATAAAATAGCCCCCTGGTGTAGACATAGCCATGGTCCCTTTCAGTTTCTATGACTCTATGAATATGGGGACATCTGGCCACTGTAGTCTTAACTGGCAATATCAGGAAGTCTTTATGACAGGCATTATCACCAGCCCTGCCTGGAACCGCAACAGGACAGTGAAATGGGGAAGGATTTTTTTTAAACTCTTTTTCCTTCTGCATGACCCCTTGGCTATTACAAACGACTGTTCCCTTTACACTGCTGCTCTAGGTGAATGGAAGCCTCAGCTAAGACTCTTGGAAACGACTGTAAAACGTATTTTAAAGTGAACAAACACGAAGAAACTCAGGAGTGACAAATAACCTCATTAATTGCAGTCCTGGCTACTTGGGAAAGCATTACATTGTTCCTCCTGATTCATGAACTCAGGATTTAAGGCCAGAAGGGGCTAATAAATCATCGAGTCTGACCTGAATATCAAACAGTCCTTAAATTTCACCCAGTTACCCCTGCACTGAGCCCCCCAATAATTTGTGTTTGGCTAATGCATGTCTTCCAGATAGGCCTCCGGTTTTGACTTCAAGACACCAACAGATGGAGAATTGCCCCATATCCCTTGGTAGTTTGTTCCAGTGACTAATCACCATCATGGTTAAAAATCTGTGCCTAATTATAAATTTGAATTTATCTGGATTTAACATCCAGCCACTGGATCCTGTTCTGCATGGCTCTGCTAGAATAGAGATCTTTAGTATCCAGTATTTTCCATCCCTAGAGATATGGATACATTTGAATCTCTCAAAATAAACAAAGAGTCCTGTGGCACTTAAAGACTAACAAATTTATAGAGCCGTAACCATGCATTTCAGCTCCCGGGGCACGTTCTGCTCAGAACACGCACCTTACAATGAGTGGCACCTGAAGCAAGAGGGGGCAAAATCACTTTTTGTATTAAGAAAGCCAAATGATATCTCTGTTCAAGCCCAAAGTAATGGTACCAAATTTGCATATGAATCTAACTCTGTAGTTTCTGTTTGAAGCTTTGATTTGTAATTAACTTGCTGAAGTACAGCAACTAATGTCTCTTGCATAGAGTGAGCAGGGAGATTAAAATGTTCCCTCACTGGTTTTTGAACGTTGTCATTTCTGATGCCAGATTTGTGTCTGCAGACTGGCACTGGGGCCTGTCTCCGAGCCTAGGCCGGAGGAACTCCCCAAATGCCCCGCTGGCCAGGCCAGGGAACAGCAAGGGCTCAGCCCCGGAAGCGGAAGGGAGTTGCCAGAGCAGAAAGGGGCAGTATACGAGCACAGGCTGGGAGCTCATTTGGGCCTGAGCTCCAGAGGGGAAAGGACGTGCCGGCCCAGAGGGAGCAAGCCAGGCTAGGCCAGGGCCAGGCCCACCAGCCAGGCCCTGGCTCCCGGATCGCCCGGCGCTATGGCCCGCCCAGCCTCCCCGGACCAGGGGACTGGGAAGGAAGCCCAGAGGCAGCCAACTGGGGCGGGCCCTTAAGGGGCCGTCGGGCCCCGTTGCAGCCTCCCCACTCAGGCCCGACCCGGGGAGGCAGGGAAGCGGAAGGCCTAACCCCTTGCCAGACCTGTGACTTAGAGGAGCTGGCCCCTGCCTCAGGCCCCTGCGACCTGAAGGGGCTACCCTTGGCTGAGGAGGAGAGGCCGGTCCCGTATGGGCCCCAGGACCTGGAGGAGCTGCCCCTGGCCGAGGAGCCATCGGAGTATCCCGACCTGCCGTCCATGGATACGGAGGGGTTCGCCGGGGTCCCACAGGCCTGCTATGAAGGGGACCCTGAAGACGGCTACCCTCTGTGGAAGT
Source organism: Podocnemis expansa (assembly GCA_007922195.1). Lineage (NCBI taxonomy): Eukaryota > Metazoa > Chordata > Testudines > Podocnemididae > Podocnemis > Podocnemis expansa. The sequence continues at coordinate 374,918 of ML681997.1, forward strand.
AGGTACCCCGGGCGGGAGGACAGGACAGGGGGAGGAAGTAGCCCAGGGAGGGCAGGATGGTGGGCCGTGTTCCCGGGCAGTGTGTTTCGGAGGCTGCCCCGCTGCCCCGGTGGTCGGCCACCCTGCCCCTGTATAGGGCCCTGGGCTGAGACGTAGTGGAGCGGGTGGGCCTGCGTCTCCCTCCCCCATCTTCCACTGTTTCCTGGCCAAGGAAGCGCGAACCCGTCCCTGACATCCAGACTTCATGTTAGCCCGCCCCGCCTGGGGGCCGGGGCTCCAGACTTGGTGGTAGCCCGCCCCGCCTGGGGGCCGGGGCTCCAG
>ML681997.1:375248-391616 GCA_007922195.1 Podocnemis expansa
CTCCAGACTTGGTGGTAGCCCGCCCCGCCTGGGGGCCGGGGCTCCAGGACTTCATGTGCGCCTACAGAGACATTCTGCCGGTCGGCAGGAGGGCGCAAACCCGGCTAACTCCCCTTCACCACCTGTAGGAGGTGCCCTCGCGACCGGCCACCAGCGTGGAACGCCTACAGTGTCCATTTATTCTTTTGGGCAGAGACTGTCCAGTTTGTTCAACATACAAGAGGCACTGTTGGCACCTGATGGCATATATTACATTAGTGGATGAGCAGGTGAATGAGCCATTGGGGAATCCCACTAGCAACATCCCCTTTGATAGGAATTCACCACTGACAGCTAACTTTTTGACATGTCAGCCAGCCAGTTCTCACTTCATTACCTTGTGCTACTTGTATTCGACTGTGAAATTTTTAATTAAAATGCTGTCTGGTACTAAATCAAGTTTTACTAAAGTCTGTCACATTTATGTATTTACCTTTATCAGTCAAACTGGTAATCTCCTCAAAGAAGAAAATCAGGTTTGACAAGACCTGTTTTCAATAAAATCTCGTTGACCAGCATTAATTATATTCCTATTATTCCACAATCCTTTATTGACAGTGATATATTCATTATTATTTGTGTTGTGGTACAAGTCCAAGTCATGGATCAGGACTCTGTAAGACCAGTCCTGAACGCACAGAGAAAAGTTTATGTTCTCATAGCATACAGAAGCCCCAGGCATGATCAAGGCTCCATTGTGTTAAATGCCCTACAAGAACATACCTACGTTTTGTACAAACATGGCCACTGTTCCCAGGAGAACCGTCCACTCAGCCTAACAAAGCCCAGGACAGAAGCCATTCTAAAGTAAAGCAGATGATCTGATTACCCTACAGTGAAATTATTAGTTCAAACCAGAGTTATTTTGAATTAAGAAACAGTGAATTTCACTTATTTTCCCTCATAGGGGCTACACGTCCTATTCCAGCTAGTATGATAGGGAAGCTGCTGCCTATCTTACAAACCTTATCTCTTATCGGCACATCCAATGGTTGTGTTGATGCTACTCACCTATGAGAACAACAGCTCTCGCTCTGCCAACCCCCCAGTCTGTTAGGCCACATCTACACTGATGCTGGCAAATTAACCACTGTCAGATTGATCTTTTCGGAGCAGCTTAGCAGTCACAAAAGACATCCTCAGTCAATCCGGAAATCAACTTAAGAAAACCAGCCCCTCAAGTGACATAGCCCAACGTCAATGGGAACATTCCCTGTTGGTGCAACGCAGTGAGGACAGCAGTCTGAAGGGTAGGTGGGAAGTCGGCAACTGTTACGCAAGCTATGCCAAGTAGCTTGCGTAACTCCTGTTGACAGCCACTGAATTTCGCCACCACTGTAGATCAGCCCTTGGTTTCTTACAGTCCATTCATTTACTGTAAGACCTGCAAAATGATTTATAAACTTGCGCTGAGCATTTCCATAGCACCAGGTTCAGCATGAATCACTCACGGGTCATAAATTTAAATTGAGCTTCGTTTATATCATGTCAGAAAGCAAACAGACACCAGAATGGACAATGTTTTCTTTCCTCTGTGCACACAGCTCCTGTTTTGTGTAGATGGCTGCTTGAAGGGAAGTGCTTTTGACCTGAGATGAGTTCCCAGAGTCACTCATGTAAATATAGTGGCCTGTGCAAGATCCATGCTACAGCAACTCAATGCCAAATCCATGCCTGATTCTGTTTGTCTGGAGAGCGTGGCAGACCACAGGAAGCCATGAGTTCTGCCTGACCGATCATGTCAAGGATTAATAGACCACACATGGGTTGCATAACCCAGGCTTCGGATTCAGCTGTGTCAGTGTACCCCAGTAGTGCGAGTTCTCACAATCCATCTTAACCAATGAATAACAGCCCAGCAAGGACAAGGCTAGAGGGAGATTTTATGGGACCCGGCAAAAGGAAAGTTGAGATCAATCAACTGGGCAAGAGATTATTTTAATCTCTAGGCAGGAACTGGATGCTGGGTTTATCACAGGTACAAGAGTGAACATAGTCCTACCCAGGAAAGCCCTCTATTTCCAGAGCTGTACCCCTTTCTGTAGACACCACAATGCAGGTGCATAGCAGAGAAATAAACACAAAGCAGAACATTGCTTCTTGGCCCATTATAAAAATAAAAGTGGGCATCTCAGGGAGGATCGAGCCAGGTTGCTCTCAGTGGTGGCAGATGACAGAATGAGGAGCAACCATCTCAAGTTGCAGTGGGGGAGGTTGAGGGTGGATATTAGGAAAAACTTCCTCACCGCCTGGGTGCTGAAGCACTGGGATGGGCTACCTAAGGAGGTGGTGGATCTCCACCCTTAGAGGCTTTCAAGGTGTGATGTGACAAGGCCCTGGCTGGGGTGATTTAATCCGAGTTGGTCCTGCTTCACGCAGGGGGTGAGACTAGATGACCTTCAGGGGTACCTGCCAACCCTCATTGTCTCTGATTCTAGTCAACCACAAACAGCTCAAATCCAGACCTGGAGCATCCACCTCAGTGGGGTGGGAGAGAGAAATGCAGGCTAATACTCACTCAGTATCACTCTGGCTGCTAGCGTGGGCCAGCTAGGTTGTTGTTTCTTCTCGCTTCCACAGCGGAGCTGTAAGCCAAGCTCATCACACACCCTGGGCACCTTTCCCATAGGGGAATAATGCAGGCGACTGGAAAGGTGTGTTTTTGTAAGGCGGCTGATGGACACCTGTTTGCAAGGAAGCCCACAGCTATGCACTTCCCAAGTCAACTGCAGGTTGATTTTATTGTTAATCGTATGCAGCTGGAGAGAGGGATGTGGACTGTGATTGCTGCCCAAAGCGAAAGCTGCAGCCTGCGGCCTCTGTGCAACATGAAGGATTTCAGAGGTGTCCAAGCCCCTCTCTCTGCTCTAGTTTCCTTGTCAAGCAAGCCCAATATTACTCTGAATGCTTGGGCTTCGCAACATTATCTCCTTGGTGAGAAACTTCCCATAACAGCCTTCACAGGCTGCAGAGTAATTCTTTCAGACAGCATCGCTACACCACAGTAACAGAGAGGGTCAAGTGTGCTGTCCCGGGCAGCCTTCACGCCGTCCTGTTATTAATGAGATTCTCCTCCAAGCGCCTTGGAGCCGTAAATGACTCTCATGAATTCTCCCTTGCTGTCTTTGGGGATTTGTTTCCATCGTCTGCCTCTTCCCCCCTCCCTACAGCCCAGAGCCAGCTACTCACCCCCGCGGGTACTTGTCCAGCTCGTGCAGAACTGTATGGTCACAATATTCAAAGACCAAGTGAAGCTTCCGTTTCCTCCTGAAGACCTCCAGCAGGTTGACCAGGTTGGGGTGCTTCAGTTGCTGTCAATTGACAATAGAGCAGTTGAGTTAGTGACGCTGCCCCTTTTTGTGGCTTGGGGCTGAAATGTGGGGTGGGAGAGAAAGGAAATAGAAGTTTCCACGTGATGAAAGTTCTGGTTCTTGGGCAAAGAACACATCTTACACAAAACACCTTGAATCCTCTAGCTGGATAGTAAGGTGCCCAGCACTGCCTAAACCAATGCTAAAGAGGCTACTGCTTAGTTATTTTAGGAGACATCCGGGGGCCACAGAGAAGCCTGGCTTAAACAACCATAGATTAGAGAAGAGGCTGGTGGGAAAAAACAGATCATTTCTATCATCCCAGGTATTTCTGTATCACCCTTTCCATAGTATCTAACGAAAGAGTATACCAAAGTAGAAGAGAGCCTCCTTGGAAACACACAATCAGAACTTTTTGCTACCAAAAAAACTTGATCTAAACAGTAGAACACTCGCTGGGAATAAGACACGGAGAGTCTCTCCCAATGACCCAATGAAACCTCCAGCTCATTGCTTTGCTAATTCACTGTCAAAACTTTTGAGGGTTTCATTAGGAAACAAATTTTTAAATGATTCTTTTACTTTAAGCAACTCACACAGCTTGGCCTTACCCGGCTCAAGGGTTTGCGGCACCCCAAGCCAAATTTTGATTTGGCACCCCCCCATCTCATTCATGAAGGTTGAAAACGGTTTTCCAAATTGAAAAAAACTCCAGCATCTCCCTGCAGAGGGATTTAAAGTGCACTCTGCCTACATGAGTTAACCTGCAGGTTGACTAACAGTGCCTGAGCTGCTAGGAAAGAGATGAAGAGGCGGGAGCCAGCCTGATCTTCAGGGGGGCTAGGCGCCCCTAACAACTGTCACCTGAAGCCATGTCTGTCGCTTGCCTCACAGTAGAGCCGGCCCTGGCCAACACTGAAGAAGATCATAAGGAACTTCAGGAAGGTCTAGAGGCTGAGCAGAAAAATGAACTGCGCAGTATGGAGGAAAGTGCAAGTAAACACGAGCGTGAACAGTTCTTTGCAATGTGATGGATTCTGTATAACCAGCCAGGTTCCAAGATGGACTGCAGACAACTCAGCAAAACCATCAGCTCAAAATACTGCAGCAGCTAGATGAGAAGCTAGATTATATTAAGAAAGGATTCTGGATGACACAGAAATTATAATACCGCCAGAGAAGGCAAAGACCTGCCCTCACCTTGAACATTATGGGAGCTGTGTGTGCTCATCTCCTCTCTAAAAGGACACAGCCGACTTGAAAAGTTCCACTGCAAAAGGGCAGCAAGAGGGATGAAAGGCATAAAAAGATGTGTGTGAGGGCGAGCTGAGAGGATCGGGGCTGTTTAGATTACAAGCAAGTGCGGGGGAGACAGGCAAAGGCACATGAGACAATGAGCCACACAGTGAAGTTTACTTGGGAGCTCCAGTCGTAATACACAAGTCAGGGACAAATGAAACAGTTGCTCGGAGGCGCAGTTTCGATTTTAACCACACCCAATTTACATGCCAATACATGCCCTTTATCAAAACAAAGCCATACACTGGCTCGTTCCTGCCCCCAAAGACTGATCTGCCCTCCTGCCCCATGGCCGATGATGGGGATCTGGCCAGCTGAAATCAAGAGAACCGGCCACACCCCCACTCCCAGCAGGCCCCACGAGTACTTCAGGAGATAGCAGAGATGAGCGCCAGCCTACTAGAATAATGAGTGTCTACGTACTCCATAGCCAGGACACCTGAGGGCAGCCGTGGGTATCTTTCTACCATGCCTCCAGCCACTCTTCTGTTCTTGAACCAGGTCCACTCACACGCCACACAAACAGTCACCTTTCCTGAGCCACGCACTGGGTGACGACTCGGTGTGAGGCAGATGGCGGCCCCTAACACTAAACTGAACTGGTTCTGCCGATCAGAGCGCAGGGAGGTATGGCTCGTATTATGGACACACGGCTGATCCCAGTTATGCAAACAGCTGTGCTTGGGATGGCTATAGGGAGCAGGGCTGGTTAATGATTACTCAGCAAACCTAACTCTCTCCTTCTGGTCCCCCAGCGGTGACCTGCATATGGGCTTTTCCACCCTCTGATCGTTGCTCCCTACAGCTGGAGTACCACCACCAAAATGTGTGTGAAAGAAGAGGGGAGGGAAGAGCAATATCATAGTGGGGCTGTCAAACCACAGGAAAAACCAACCCCTGCTTTGTCTTAGAGCCCTGCAAGTCTACGGATATCCACAGATATCCGCCTTATATCCACATGTGCAGAAACAACACGGATATCCACGGACCATTTTTTGCAGATGCAGGTCAGATATGGATCCACATATTTTTATCTGCACAGAGCTAGAGCCTCACATATATGCGGATATCCACGGATATCCACATTATAGCCGCATCCACGGATACAACACGGATATCCACAGACCATTTCTTGCAGATACAGGTCGGATACAGATCCACTTATTTGTATCCATGTAGCACTCTCCCTATCTCTAGGGCAGTGGTTCCCAACCTTTTCAGTAACACATCACACTTCAATGAGACAAACAATTCCAGGATGCACCCACTTTTTCAGCTGAATTGATTGCTCATAAACATCACATTTACTATGGTTACAGTCCTACTAGAGAGGTTGGCAACACAGTGCGTATACCAAGCTAAAGAAGGATCAAATGCGTTCATGTTTCAAATCCAGCAGAAAAAAATACATGTCATCTCAATTTCGCACTTTGGCCACTTGCATTTAGAAAGTTCATGTTTTAGAATTAAAAGGCTGATATCTCACTTTTAATTTGATGAATACTTTTCACAAGTTTTATGAGCTGTCATTTTGGTTGGATAAAATATTATTGTTTTGAGATAAAACAATGTTTGTTTTACATTGATTTTCATTACTGTCTACAAAATTTCATGGCACACTTGGACAGTTCTCACAGCTCACTGGTTGAAAACCAGTACACTAGGATAACTTCAGCATGGAACATGATGCCCCTAGGTAAGTTGTCAGTGGTTGGTATCAAACTCATAACTTTTGGATCTAAGCACATACACCTGTATTGCTGGAGCAGAAAGGCCCATCACTCTGTCCACTAATGGAGGTTTCTAGGGCTGCTGTGGCTGAGAAGCCAGAGAGCTCTGAGCATGTGTTATCTGGGTACATATCCGGTAAGAACTATTGACCCTCACTCCCAGCCTAGTTCTGAGACCCACTTTAAACCAAACTACATCACAAACCCTTCCAACAGCAAGATCCTCCCTCTGCAGTAGTGGAGAAGAAGAGTACAGTGGGGAACAGGAATGGAAAGGTGCAACCGTACAGAGCACAGCGTGGCCAAAAGGCTTTTTAACTGGAAAACATGTATTTCCCTTTTAAGAATTTTCCTTCCCAGTCAAGCGCACGATAGCCTGGGCTCATATTTGATGTATGTAACTACCAAAGAGAAACAAGCAGAAAATAGCTGGAAGGTGTGAATTCTGTAACCTAGTCTCCACTCCTGCACGTGAGAGTTGTGTAGACAGATGACAGCCTTCGGAGTTGCTAGAAAGTCCAGCTCTTGCCCAGTAATTAAAATGCTTCCCTTAAGATTAACTGCACAAGCATTTTACACAAGCACAGGGCCAGATCACCAAAATGCAATGCTGCAGCAGGCTTTAAAAGCGGAGCATCTGTCAGATTGACCTGTGCCCACAAATTCTATATGGCAGTGAATCACGGAGCCAAGAAAGAGTCTCCCGGAAATTTTTTTAGAAGCAACAGTTGTGGCAATGCAATACCTGCAGGAAAGAACAAGGAGACGGTGGTCACCACTGGTTTTAAAGTGAGATGTTTCAAAGGTGCTTAGCTGTCCATTGTCCTTAAAGTGGAACAATCATGGTGTGTGTTTGAACTTGAGTTTGAAACAAAAGTTGGGATTTTTAAATATCCCTATTGACCTAAGAATGCACCAGAAGAGAAATGCTCTGAAAGCCGGCCCTCCAGATATTTGCTTCCTCTCCCAAGCACCTCCACAGGGGAGACAGAAGCAAGGGGTCTGCAGATAAACAGGGCCAGTAAATTACAGCTCAGGTGCAGAATTTTAGCAGTTTGCAATTAAGATAATTAATTTCATGTTGAACAATATGGCTTTGGCTTTTAATGCATCAATTGGTTGCCAGTCACAACTGTGCACTCAGCAGCCCCATAAATCTGCCCTTACCTCTCATAACGCCTTTGTCGGCTGCAGTGGATGGGGGTCTGGTTAAAGAAAGCTGCGTTCAGCTGGTGTCCTAGAGAGGACTTCTCCTCTTGCTAAACCTAACCTGCTTAGCAATGTTCCTGTTCACCTGGTGCAACATATGCTACAGTCAGCTGGAGGCTTTAGGTTAGAGTGATGCACCTTTCTGATAATTTGTCTGGAAAAAGATCTTATTTTTCCTTCTGGTTCTGAGAAATGGGGGCACTGAATTTTTTCCCTTCGCTCCCTTTGCAAGTCCAGCAGCTTCAGTAATTGCTCTCGAGGGAAAAGTGTAATGTTAATGCAACCAGCATGCTGGGTGGCTGATAAACTGCAACTTCATTCTTCACCTTACAGTGCAGGTTGGACCCTACGTCGTGGACGCTTCTGAACAGAGTAGGAGATGTTAGCCAGCACTACCAGACGCAGGTTCTAAAGTGGGTGATGCTAGCCACGGAAAGTGTGCGCTGCCTGGAGGACACTGTTCGTTATCAACAAGTCTCACGCCTGCTTAGTCAAGTAAGACCCAAACAAGGGGACACACAAAACAACAGGAGAAGCAGATGGAAACAATAACACCAACCCAGCTCATTTACAGTGGAAGTCTCCACAGGCCTGGGTGTCAAGATGGTTTTCAGTCACATTCTAGCACTGATGAAACACAACTATTAGACTCATCGATTGGCCTTTTGGCCACCAGCCTACGCTCATTGCACTACCCACCCCATCTCTTTATTCACAGAGCAAACAGGATCATCTGCTACCCCTGATAATTGGCCATGGGGTTAGCCCAGCCCCCTGGAAACCTGGGACAAACCTGTCAGCTGCTTGTGGTCGTGGTTCCTCCTTGCCACCAGGAGAGATGGAGAGATCAGAAGCAGGTCGGCTCTGACCGCCATATCAGTGCTGGAGCAGGAAATGAAAGACACCCAGGCTGGGCACCAGGTGCTTTGTCTGAGCTTCTAATTTGCCTGCAGTGGCTCGGCCCTAAGCTTCCAGCCCCAAAGGTCTGCACATGTGCTGGAGCTGGGGATGCCAAAGGGCCACTGACCTCCACTTTTGAGAGCCTGCACTTGACAAGAGTGCAACAAGAGAGAGGGACTATCCCAGTCCCTTCCCTGGCACCTGACTAGAATGGGGTGGCACAAAGATGGGGTCCCTTCCTATGTTCCCTCTAAGCTGTGCGTGCGTGCGTGCGCACACAGGTTATGAAACCCGTGCACACAACAAAATAAAGCACGCACAAAAAAATTCAACCATGCTAATATTTGTATGCTACTTTAAGAAGGCGGTTTCAAGTAGCATGTTTCAAATAAGGTTGTGTAATTTATAAAATCATTTCCATCACCATATAAAAATAAAATTTAGATATTACTTGCATCATACACACTTGCTTTGTTGTGCTCACAAGTTTGACTACACTCTCTGGCATGCGCACAAATTTGGACGCTGGTTCTGAAAATTTGCATGGAAGAATTTTTTTTTGCGCACACAGCCTATTAAAAATTAGAGGGAACATTGGCCTTCCCCTGCAGACATGATGGAGGGGCAGCATAGCCAAATCTGAGTGGCGCTGCCATCCTGGTTGGCACAACACTATGATGCACTGACAGAAATTCCCTGTTGGAGGGGAGGAGGTTGGGACAAATCTGAGCACGTGGTGGCATGATCTGGTGCACGGGCTCACAAGGCCTTTCAGATTTGGCCTGTTTTCCTTGCCTTCCCCTCCCCACACACAGTCATAGGACTATCTCTGCGCCATGGGGAAGGGCTGAGTTCACTGCTGGCAGAAGAAGTTAAAGCAGGGCTTGACAAAATTACTGCCCACCTAGGCGCCCAGCTGTAAATGAAGGTGCCTAGCTGGGATGCCTACGACCACCAAAATACTACCAAATCCACTGTGCAACAGTGGTTCTCTTTTTAGGCACCAGGGGCAGCTCCACCGCTGCAGTTCCACCGCAGAGCTAGGCGCCATACTACGAACCCCAGGTGCGATGGTGACCTGGCTCCCAGGGTTTGTCAAGCCCTGGGTTATGCATCCTCTTCTGGCATCCAAGATACATGCTTGCCCTTACAGGTGTGGGGAAGGGGAAGAGGAGCGTTCCCTCTTTCAGCTTCTGCCCAAGCTACATCTTGCCCTGCCAGGAAAGTTCGTTGAGGTGGTGGCTGCTATGTAGAGCAAAGCCTACCTGGGCAGGCTGGAAACTCTGGCCTCTTTCTCTGGAAATTCAGACCACCTCATGACCTGATCCACATCACGTGGTGAAGGATAATTGCCCAAGGAAATCAGTTTTCACAATGCTTTAGATCTGTCACCAATTTTAGGGAGCTAGTTTGGGGCTGGCATGCGGCCCCTCTCCCCCAGCGGATCTGTCCTCTGACAACCGAGCTCATTCCTTGAAGTGGATATGTCAATGCAAGTTCCTGCATGTCCTGCCTTACCCGGGGCTGGGTGTTTTGCACTTTCAAAGGAGAGACTGAGCAGGAGACAGGGTGGCACCAAATCAATCTCTTTTCCCGGTGTATTCAGATTCTCAGAGGCCTGGCTGCCCTGCGGCTTCTGCTGATGTGATAACAGCACATTCCACAGGGTGCCCTGTTAGACCTCTCCCCCTCATACCTACCGCGTTGCTCCTTGGCACAACAAACAAACACCACACGGGAGTGGAGAAACAGAACACACCCATTAAGTCTAACAGAAAAAACTACGGGCTGTGTCAGAGACTCAGAGGGGGGAAATCTAAAACAGAGAAGCTACAAAATAAAAAGCAAAAACTTGGTTCACAACAATTCTTTAGCAGTATCTTTGATTATACACAAACAGCTCCTGAATCCTCAGCTCCACGTGTTGCTCCAGAAAAGATTAGTAGCCTCGTATCAAGGTCTATGCTGATGGGAAAGCTCACCTCTCGGCATAACACCATCACCCCCATGAAAGGCCGTAGCTACATTGGCAGGAGAGCGTCTCCCACCAACACGGCATTATCCACGCGAGTCCTTAGGTCAGAGTCATTTGGATCACTCAGGAGGTGGCTTTTTCACATCCTTATGCAATGGTAGTACTAATATAGACCTGCTCTGACCTCCAACAGCTGGCGTCTTTTCCCCAGAGCCTTAAAATGTCCATCCCTAGTTTGCTTTGGAGATATCATGCATGCACCCCTTTCAAATTTGCAATGCACTCTTCTAGCAATGCGAACCACAGAGCACAGTACGTATTGGCCAAGAATCTTCCACCAAACATGGCAGGGCTCCATCACAGTTCAGTGCTGACAGCAGACAATGTGTCTGAATGAGATGTCATGGCTTACGCCCGGCCTGAATAAGGTCCCAGAACCAATGCATAAACCATTTCACAAATTCATCAGGTGGCGACACTGCTGCTATCCCATCAGAGACGCTTTAGGATTATCCCTGGATCTCTCCTTCAGCCTGGAGGGCCACCTTGCAAGAGTATCTCAGAGGCTTATCGGATCAGCCTGTCTCCAGAAAGTCTGTGCTTTTCGCCAGTGGGGACTGTGCTATGGTCATTCCCGTCTCCAACTCCAAGGCTCAGCGGTGGTAATTCAGTTCAGTTTGGGTTTCCTCTAAGTTAGTCAACTTCTGCTAGGAAATCTGCCTGCAACTTGGTAGAGGAACTTGGGCTAGCCTTTCTCCACAAACTGCACTGCTCGCCCATAAGCAAAATGACCCATCTGATGGCATTTTTTTCCTTCCTGCAGGCAACCTCAACTTCCATTTCAGTCAGCTGGAGTCAGCTTCTAGGACAGGGGTCTTAAACTCAAATCACCATGAGGGCCGCATGAGGACTAGTAGAGGGCCACATGGGCACTAGTATGTTAGCCCTAAGGTCGCACCACTGAAACCTTTCCATACAATGATATGGCAAATATCAGTAATGATTGTTTCATTGAGGGCCATAGGAAATAGCTTTAGGGGCCGCATGCTGCCCACGGGCCCTGGGTTTCAGACCCCTGTTCTAGGGTCAGGTCCAAAGTCTTCAGTAACCCTGAAATCATCCGAGGTGACCTGGTTGTATGTCCCACATCTCCACCTGGAACAGGCCAGGCCAGGACCTTCTTAACTCAAGGCCCTTTCCTATGGACGTCCCATCCCTGACTACGTCTAACCAAGCAGACTTTGAGCACATATGAGTCTGCGCTGCTTGGTAGGTCCATTGCAGTGCTTTCCCACCCCTCTTTTCACACAACTCTTCCTCCCATTGTTATTTAGGCTCCGATCAGTCCAGCTGGTTTGCTAGAGCACAGTAGTACTGGGACCAAGCGCTGGGTCATGGTTCCTGGGAATCCAGGGATTCCACCAGACAAAGTCCCATGTATTTGCTACAGGCACTTTCCAAAGTAATTATAAACGGTTTAATGGGAAGCCCGGTTGCTCTTCGAAGACTCCATAAAAGGTCTGGAGCCAAAAGAGCCACACACACGAACATCTGTGCAGCCAGCAGTGTTGCAACAGGTTGTATGCGAAGGCAACATAAGAGTTGCCCTGTTTGACCTTTAGCAAGTTCCAGCTTCTCTAATCCCTTGTTCATCTCTCTTGTCCAGATACAACGGGAGTGGGTAAACTTTCTGGCTTGAGGGCCACATTGTCGTCTAGACGCCGCATGTTGGATTGATAAATCACACAGTGGGGGCAGGGGCACAGGTAAGGATGTCATGGGGCGGCAGTTGCCACCGCTTGGCTCACATGCTGGGAGAGTGGCGGGCACAGGAGGGGGTAAAACGGACACTGCTCTCCTCTGACCATACCCCGTTGGAGGGTCTGGTGAAAGGATACAGGCCATGGCCATAGTTTGCCCACCCCTGAGTTAGTGACTGTAAGCTCTATGGGGCAGAGACTGTCTCAGACTAGGTATTTTTAAAGTGCCCAGCACAAATGGGTTTTGATCCCCACCAGGGCCTCCGTAACGCAAGATAATAATGTTGAACGTGCTCAAGCAGCAATTTACCAGAGGCTGGTTCTCCATCCAATGTGTGCCCCTGAAGAAGACATACACCCCATGGAGCTGGATTGGTTTTTGAAGCCACACCCACCTGTCATGATTTTGTAATACATGCCCTTAACAGCCTTGTGAATTGAGGCCCTCGGCACAGCGCTGTATCAGTTGGCAGCATTTAAAATTCACCCTTCTAGAAACGGTAAGTGTCAGGTTTCCATTGTCTTGGATATATTCTATACAAAGACTGACCCTGTTTTCACAGTAGTACTTTTTTACTTTTCAAAGTCATCCCAAACAATTTGTATCACATACAGGGGCACTCCTTCAATCTCTCTGCACGCTCCGGCTATCTTTGTGATCCACGCTACCACAGCTTGTTAGTTACACAGGCCTTTGTTCACTTCATATTTGCTTGGCAGAACAACCATTTATCATGGCCTACATTTTTCTCTGATGAAACGAATCCCATTACATCTTAGACAAACAGTTTGTCGCCTGAGCCAAGACAGAGCTCAACGAATAAACAAACAAACAAACAATCTGTTACTATTTACAAAGAAAATGTTTAAAAGATAGCGGAGCAGGTCTCCACTTGTTAAATCAACAACACTCCAAATCCAGACCTTTCAATGGTGACTGCAGTTTGTAGGGATCTTTACTGTTATGGCCACAGGGACGGCCCATTTATCATCCACATTCCCGACATGTGGCTTCTGTAACTCTTATATTCATTTCCAAATCTTTAACATTCACACAAATCTCAATGCAGCGTAAGCATCAGTTCGCTAGGAAAAAGTATGCATCCAAACAGATAGAATTGCAGGTTCCCAGTTTGTTTGTGGCAGTGCCAGGAAACCCATTTTCCCCATCAAATATGACCCTGCACCAACAGTGCTTTTGTCCTAAAATGGCTCTGGAGTCATCACTGCCCCCCTCGACAGGGATCTGATCCTGCTTTGGCTGAAATAATGAGTCTTTTGTCATTGTCTCCTCGGCGTCCTTTTTTGACAACCTCTCTCGCATCCGTACCAGACAGACTTATACAAAAACATACAATGAAATGCCAAAATGGAACATGGTTTATAACAAGAAGAGCTCTGGGAGTCTTTTCAAAATGACTGTGACCCACTGAAATCTCATACTTACAGCAAAAGGAACGTTACTTGGTTCCCAACAAGCAAATTAAGATAATGGAAAAGAACATTGATAGCAGATAATGGTCTCCTACTGCTACATAAATGCCAAGCAGAAAGTGGAGTCTGGGAAAAATGCCAGGTAGAAACCAGAGACTGGGGAAAATGTTAATGCTGGGAAAGAAATCTCTAAACACTGATATAGCTAAATAAAATTAATTTTTAAAAGGAAGACACGTCACTGAATGTTTCCATGTTTTCTGTCAGGCTTTTCAGGTTAAACATCACAAATTCTTGACTTTCCAGAATGTCTATTTTCAGGCTTAAAGATTTGAAGAATTTTTTTTGGCTGCAAGTTTCCTAATTTTTTTTAATATATCATATTTAAATAGACTAACAAGATTGCTTCTGACCGCTCACACTGTTTTAAAGTGTTTACTGCATCTGCTTGTGAAGCATCCAGAGAGAAATAAAGCTTCTCAGTTTACATCCCTGAATTTAACCTGCACAAATGGGTGCTTCAGAGCAGGATCCACAGCACTACAACTCTGCTCCCCAAGAGACCTGAGGAACAGAAGCTATTAGGGCCCTTTTCTCTCCCTAGCTAACTAGTGACCAGAAGCACGGAGGTGTCTTCGAAGTAAGGATCCCAATGTGGAAAGTTCTTCTGCACACGAACAATTTTAAACTCAGGGAGTTCAAGCGGAGCATTATTCACACAGGCATGTGCACAAGAACAAGCCCCAAGCATGGTGGAGAAGGGGACGTTTCAGGGTGTAGCTAAAGGGCTGGCTATAACATGACCCATCGACCGAGATCATTGCTGCTCTAGGAAGAAACTCTACCCTAGGGAAAATGAAAACTGCTCCTTGGGCTGCCGCTGGCCAACTTGTGCAGCACAGGTGGGCTTGTAAGGAGGTACCATGTATACACAAGCTATGGGCCAAAAGTCTGGCTCAGAATAATATGAGTAAGCATAGCCAAATCTGGCCTCCACTCTAAATCTGAGGAAAGAGAGATGTTCTTACAATGCCAGAGCAGCTGGAGGAAACTTCCATTGACATAACTCATCTATTCCTCTTTCGGTTACCCTGGTTGTTAAATACACATTCAATTTGCATTTTAAGTGAGACGCTCGTCTTCTGGTTGGACTGAGATCACACATTCTTCCCCTCTCCCGTGAACTTCAAGTTTCTTGTGCTCCAAGTCTTAACTCCCAGACCTGCATTAACATCAGCAGAACTGGGTGTTTTTATACTAGTGAGGCTTGCCCATCGGCATTGTACGCCATCATTGCTGCACAGAACAAATGACTATTTAGCAAATCTCACCAGCCACGGCCCTCACTGAAATCGACCACACAACCCCAGCATCAATAGCTCAGCTCTTTCAGGGGCCGTCTGTTGGCTACTGAAACTGATCTACCTGCTTACAAGACTGCTTAGGAAAAATGAATTTTTTGAAAATTTAGCTTTTCTTTTCCTCAAGAGCAACGTGATCATCAGCTAAAGTCACAAGAGTGATGCACATTTCCCCTCCCGTAATAAAAACCTACTGTTAAAAGAAAAGCTTCTTGTGCTACTTTTCTCCCGTGTTAAACTCACCTCTGTTGGGGATATTTGTATGCAACCGCTGTAAACCCCCCTTCCTCCAAACCCATGGTTTCTAATAGAGATCTCAGGCTGTTCACAAAACCTGTGAATACAGAGGCTGCCACGACTGTGCACAGTAGCTGGCACAACGCAGACGTACACAAGTCGTTTGTAAGCAGGGAAGATTTATTCCATCCCTGCAAAACCCAGGCGATTTCAGTCCTTTTGTGCGAAGAAGTCTAAACAGTTGCTAGCTTTTCAAAATCACAAAGGTTGTGGGATTTCCAAAGAGCAGCAGGAAATGAGCTCCTCGAAGCTCACCGAAAGCGAGCGCGAGGCAGGAGCCTGGCTCTCTTTTCCCTCGGCAACCTTGGAAAACGCCAGCCCAACGGGAAATCGGTACCGAGGTGCGGGGACGTTACCGCAGCGAGATGCCACACTTGGATCCCAACGCGCCAGGCGTTTGCCCACGTGAACCCGACCTAGGGTGCCCTTCGTTCCCGCCGCAGAAGAGCCCCGGCGCCCCCGGCCCACCTTTAACATGCGGATCTCGCGGAGGGCGATTTTCTTGATGAGCGGATCGTCTTCCGACTCCAGGAACTTCTTGATGGCCACCACCTGGCCCGTCTCCCGGCTGCGGCACTTGAAGACCACCCCGTAGGAGCCTTCCCCGATCTTGCCCAACTTCTCGTACTTCTCCATGAACAAGGGGGGCCGGGCTGGGGGGCAGGGGGTCCCCCCAACCCCGGGCTGAGTTAAGGGGCCCTAGGGCAGGAGGCCCCGCATCCCTCCTAGAGCTGGAGCCGCTGGCTGGCCCGCGGGGACGTCCAATTCTCACGCCCTGCCCGGCGCCGGGCTGCCGGGGGTGGGAGCCCGAGCCAGCCCCGCACCCGCCCCGCACGCCCCGCCCGGGACGCGAACTCGCGGCCCCGCACCTGGCTGGTCCCGCCCCCAACCCGCCCTGCGCGCCCGGGGGACCCGGAGCTCCGCGCCGCTCCCTGCCCCGCACGGCTGCGGGGGGCCGGGGGTCAGCCTGGGCTTCCCGCTCCCCATCCCCTGGACTGGCCAATTACTGAGTGTCCCCAACACCCCACAGACCTCCTCCTACACCCCCCTGAA
>ML681997.1:404017-422971 GCA_007922195.1 Podocnemis expansa
CCCCCCCCCCCCAGGTGTCCGGTAGCAACAGTGTTAGACCAATTTAGTGAATACCCCAACAAATCTTCTACACTCCCCTGAATTGCCCAATACCTCCCCCCCAGCTGTCGGTTAGGAACAGTGTTAGACCAATTTAGCAAGCACCCCAATGCCCCCCCACACCTCAATTTCAAGGCCTGAGGAGAAGAGTGTTGTACACCCGAGGGTGATAAGGCCAAGGGTACCTGGCCCCAGTGGCCACTGGGGATCCCCGCCAGGACAAGGCCAAATCCCCGCCAGGGGTGGGAACATGGCTTGCCCCACACGCTGGGACAGCTAGTAACATTTTGG
This sequence comes from Podocnemis expansa, assembly GCA_007922195.1. Taxonomy (NCBI): domain Eukaryota; kingdom Metazoa; phylum Chordata; order Testudines; family Podocnemididae; genus Podocnemis; species Podocnemis expansa. The sequence goes on from ML681997.1 coordinate 404,348, forward strand.
AGCAAGGCGCCCGCCCCACAGTGACAGAATTGGGCCAGTGAAAATTGCCCCAATGCAAAGGCAGCCTTAGGCAACTGGGGGCCCTAGGTGAAGGCTCATTTTGGGGTCCCCTATAGATCTCTATTGCCATACTCCCTGTGTGCCCCCGCCTCACACTCCCTGTGAGTTGTACTGAACCCAAGACTCACATGACTATCCCTCTGGCACTCATAAATTATTCTTGGGATGATATTTTTAAAGATCTTTCCATCATGAAGCTTGTAAGTTGATCATCTTTCATTTAATATAAATGAGCTAATGCTGAATGACAAAGTTAAAAAACACTTAAAAATTTTTAAAAAGTATGTGCATTAACAAATAAAAAGTGATAAAATTAATGATGGCTCAAAAATAACTAAAATACCATATTTAAAATTTTGGCAGTCAAATCTTACAAATTTTTCATATAGGCTTATGTTTATGTGCACTAGAAGATTAATGAAAGTAAGTGAAAAGGTTTCTAGTGTGTAGCTATAAATCAAAACCACCAAAATTCAATGAAATTTTCCAAAGTACTTGTTTATAAGACTCTAGCCCCCACAAAAATATTAAATAGTAAGTACAAAATAAACTAAAAAATTACTTACCAAAAGACAGATGTACAGCACAAGAATCACACACAGCTGTAATGACTGTTTGAGGGCAGCACTGTATTTATATGCGGCAGCCTATATGGACCTACCCGGTAACCTCAGCTAACCACAGCCAAAGGAAAAACTCACAAAGGTAAAGGAAAAGGCAAAAGAAGAACAGGTAAAAAAGAAAAGGAAATGGAAAGGCCAGTATTTCACAGGTGGAATTAAAAAATGGCAGAATAAATGGCCACCCTGAGGAACTAAAAGCTGAGGCCACTAGAAAAGATCCTGCTATTGTGCTGTCTGTTGCTTGCTGCTGCTTTTTTACCATGTCAATGTGAAGGTGATGGGCAGATAATGGCAAAACCTGCAATTGAGAGGAAGCACAGCTCCTAATGCTAGTTTGCCTTGATGAGCCAAGACTGAAAACTGCTTAGGCTTCCAGCCCTCTGCTAGATGGGAACAATTTCTATATTTTTCTATATTTTCATTTCTGTCCACCAAATTGCAGCCAGGGCCCCTTATTGCTCAGGGCCCTAGGTGGCCAACTGCTTTGCCTACGCCTAAAGCCACCACTGCCCTAATGCTCTTCAGAATAGCTGTGTAGACAGGCTCTGGAAGTGCAACCGGGACTCTGATGTGGGGAGAGGGGTGGGCTTCACTTCCTAGGTGCTGCCCACAGCTGCTTCTGCAACATCACCCCATGGTGACAGTGCCCCGCTCACTCCACTATGCTGGGCAGACCTACCCTCGAGACGTGTGGTCTAAAAGCAGCCCGCAAGCTCTTACAAGCAGCAGGTCCTGGCTGCCCACTGGAGGGAGGAGTGAGCAGCCAGCTGGTATGGGAAGCGTCTCTGAATATTTGAATGGTGTGAACGCAGAAGATAGGAGTGGGGTGCGTAGACAGGCCTCTCACGCAGCTGGTCTCGCTCTCCCTGCACCCACATTGGCCTCTAGCAGGATAGGCACTTTTTTGGCCTCAGGGTCACATCCGCCGTACTGCAGAGGCCACAGGCGGTGGGAGAAAGGGGCAGGGCTTGGATGGGGGAGCAGCCGTCCCTCCCAGCTCTGCCCCTTCCCAGCCCTGTTACAGCTAACCTATGCATAAACGTAAAACCCGCTCACTGTCCACTTCTCTTACTTCAACCATCTACTTGTGTGCACTGTCCATTTTTTATACATTGTTGTTGGTGGGGTTTTTTGAGGGGCAGTGTTATGGGGGGAAGGACTGCAGCTGGGGGGGGTAAATGTTTTTCCAATTTTTTCCCCATTTTATTTATTTATTTTTGCACTGTTTCTTTTGGGATGGGAGGCTGCATTTTTTGGTGGGGGGAGGAAGGAATGAAGCTGGGAGGGAGGGACAAGGCAGCCTCCTGGTAGGGGAGAGTGGCTGCGGCTGCCAGCCAGGCTGGATGAAAGGCTCAGGTGGGCTATATGTGGCCCAGAGGCTGTAATTTGCCCCCGTCTGGCCTATAGCGGCTCCCAGTTCCATAAGCATCTTCTGGTGAGAGGCCTCCAATTCCCTGGCCTTCACCCAAAAAAATAAGCACCAGGTACCTTCCTGAAGTCAAGTATCAATTTACCAGGCTCCATTCCAAACCAATCTAGCACATGGCTTCCAGGTGTCAAATAAAGTGCATTTGGCATAGGTCTGAAAACGAAGAGAATTACTATGGAAATACAGCTGTTGTAGCCATATTGGGCCCAGGATATTTAGCGAGACAAAATGGGGGATCTAATACGGTGAGAGAAGCTTTCGAACTTACATAGAGCTCTTCTTCAGAGCAGCTCTGTGTAAGTTCAAAAGTTTGTTTCTCCCTACCACAAGCTGGTCCAGTAAAAGATGTTACCTCCTCCAACATTGTCTCTTTAACCTAAAAAATAAATGCACAATAAAGCCTAGCTAAACAGGCTACATACATGTCCAGCCTCAGTTACAACCTGGACAGGGGCTTACACCCTTTTACTCGGCATGATTCCATTTAAACACCGAAAAGTTTTGGCAACCCTAGCAGACAAGGCACAGCACTGCAATATTTATGGTATTTATAGTTTTCATTTAAAACATTTTAAATCATTTTAACATTTTTTAAATTAAAAAAAACCCAACACTGTATACAAAGCCTAAAGTAGTTATTAAATCCATTTTCTTGACATTATTTCTGCTTTAACTGTGGATTGTGTTACTGTGTGTGATCATCCTGTTAAACCCTAGATTTCACCATTGCTAAATTGAGACTTTAGAAAGTGTATAGTCCTCAGATTTTATAAAAGAAACTAGCCATTACAGTCAATGTTGGGCTTGCTTAATACAACTGGCTCTAAACTGCCACTATAGCTGAAGCAAAAAGACAACATTTTTTAACAAGAAAAACAAAAGATGCCATACCATTTTCAATGTATCAGAGAAAATAAATATAGCCTGGATATGCATTAGTTTATTAGTGTAATAACTAATTTTGACTATCGTCTTAAAGGCCAACAGAAGACGCTCTTGCTAAATCAACTATCTAGTGCAGGACTGTTTAGCAGATCAATGAATCATTTCAGTTTTTTGTGCCTGGTCATATTTAAAAGCTTTACCGTTAAACACCTGAACTAGTGTGACACCTGGGCCAGAGAGTCCTGACACAATTTGTCAAAGCCCATTTCAGTAGTAGAGGTTGCACACCGCCGTTCTGAAGTAATGGCCAAAGAAGCGTGATAATGCATCTTGATGGAAACTGGGGACTGAATCCTGCTCTGCACAAGTAAGTTGTAGCAAAAGAAACAGGTATCTTGAGGGCACATGCCAACAGGGCAGGATAGTCTGTTTTCACACTGAACCAGACATTAATTACGGCTATCAGAAAACAAGGAACGTAGACTCTGATCACAGGACAGTTCAATTCAACTTCATTTGATGGCAGATTCACCACATCAGGCTAATGCACAAATGGGCTACGTATCCCGCCCATTACGGATGCGTCTGGCATGTCTGCAAACAATGTCCAAAGCTCCTCCTCAAGTCGTTAAAGATGGGCAGTCACTACCTGCATTGATAGTCACAGCCTGAGAATGTGTGTTTTTTCCCTGAAGATCGGCATTTAGATCTCTTCGCTTTATAAAGATGTCATTACCAGAAAGCTCACATATTCTTGTTTGTTCCATTCAACCATGCGTACATGTATCTCATCTGAGTTCAAAAAATCATTCAAGGACTTTTCTTCCTGAGAGCCACTGAAATTAAGCATGGAACAGCTGAGCATCATGCTGGGACCCCACCTCATCATGCAACCAGGCAAAGAGATGAGCATGTAGGTGTCGAGCCTTACTGAAATTCCCAACTGAAGTGCAATTTTGTAAAAACATTGCTCAGTTCCTTACTCTGTTCCTTTGATGCTATCTGTTCTCCATGGATGAGGCAATGTGTCCATAGTGTTTAAGGTGCAAAGTTCTTCACCATGGCACGCAAGCCTGCTTCATACCCAGCTACACCAGAAACTCCATCAGTGCAAAATCCCACCAATTTATCCCAAGACAATTTTTTCTCTTGCATGTACTCCTGGAGCACATCAAACATTTCTTGCCCCATTTCGTTTTTGGAGAGAAGCTTGCAAAAAAGTACATCCTCAAAAAATGTCTACTTCCCAGCTGTAGCACACATACATAGGCAGCAAAACGTGCATCACGTCTTTGTGCTTACGTCAACCTGAAGAGCAAATGCCCGTGTTTGCTGTGTTTCATCAGATTTTCTTCTTGATTCACAGTAATTGCTTCTCCCTAGTGCTTGCCTGTGTTGTTAGAGAGCAGTAGTGTTTTAAGTTTATTTGCAGCGCCTTCCCCAAGCATAATTCTGACCATGTCAATTAAAGTGTGCAACACTAACGTTTCTCCAACTATGTGAGGTTTCTGCACTGAGCAATGTGCTAACTCACTTCAAATGACACCCACAGGGACTGCAAGTAGTGGACACAGTGACCCTGAATATTATTTTCTGGGAAGGCAATTCTTTTTCATACAGATAAAAATGATCTTGGTTATCCTTCATGTTCCCCATGTTGTCAACTCAGGTGATGTTTCAGTTAATTTGGTTTCATGCTCTCTGCAGACAAAACAACCGGGTGCAAAAAATGCTGTAGCCATCCTTGCTCTTTCACCTTCCTTCTTGTAAATCCAAACTCAGTGAAGGATTTGGTAAATTTACACTTTCATGTCTTGAGTTCATTTCAGTTCCTGGGATCATCTTCCTCACATTACTGCTCATGCCCAAAGCAGAAGCCTTTCAGAGAAAAGCATCCATGTTGAATAACTTTGGGGATGTATAAGGTATTTCACTTTGCCAGTATCAACATTCTAGTTTTACCTCAGCTTCCTGTGACGTACATGTCTTGTGTCAGAGCTGCAACTGTCACGAGTGATGAAATAACTGCCACGTGCGAGTACATATTTATCAGCAGGAAGCATATTCAGTGACTGAACAGCAATCAGATTTATAAGTGGTATTGTAAACTTATTGAAAATATTTGTGGAATAGACTGATTAGCCATTATAATGATAGTACCTAAATTACATGCCAAATGAAAAAAAATAAAATGTGAATGACACTGTTGAGTGTCTTTGCAATCCCAATTTTTATCGCTACGACCCCAAATGGAGTTGCAATCCCAAGGTTGGGGAACTGCTGACCTAGTAGAAATATGTCTTTAGAAGCAAGCATCCCTGTCAAAGTCTCTCCACCTCCGCAGCAAACTACTATCCTTTGGTTGCTTCTGGAAGCTACAAAGATATTTCCAGGACTCTCATCTCTGCTTCATCACCTTAACCAGGGCTTCACTGATGTATTGTTCCTTGCCTCCGATGTTGAAATGGTTATTGTTGTGTTTCTCAGTTTACAATACATCTGATTAAATTCATTAGCCCCTTTTCATTTTCTAATTTGCAGGCTACATTTTAAATGCTATTTGCATTTCAAAGAACTCTGGAGGCCTCTTCTAAGATTTTTAAGTTGAATACACAAAACTGTTCACAAAATAATACTTTGGTGCCTTTCAAAGATACTGAGGTGAGCTAACTTTCTCTTATTGTGATAATAATTGCACCCTCAGGTATTTTATCCTGGTTAACCTGGCTACAAAACATAAGATACAGACAATATTGGACAGATTAAAATGTCTATAGCCATTACACATTGTGTGGGAAGAAACCATTTATGTTGAAGTGATGTTTACTGTGTGGCATTTCTACATCTGTACTTTTTCTTCATTTTAAAGCAGGCCATGCTAACGGGTATGTTCTACTCCTAATACAGTTAGAACAAGGCCAGACTACACCAAAGACACTAGAGAGACACAGCTATGACCCTGGAGCTGTACCCTGATAGACCAATTTTTCTGACAACCAAGCTATGTTGATACCAGGGGTTAGGTCAACCTAAATATGCCATGCAGGGTATGAAATTTCCACAATCCTGAGCAATGAAGCTTGGTAGGTCTAATTTGTAAGTGTAGACCAAGCATTGTAATAAATCACCTTTACATATGGCAAAAGTAATCTCTATACTAGAAAATACAGTTTTTAATTTAGCTTGCTTTGCCATTTGAGATTCTATGAAAAAAATCTCAACAGTTATGGACATTTTGTACACTCAGATATTGGATGACTGATTGCCATATTTGGGGTTGGGAAGGAATTTTTCCCTAGGGCAGATTGGTTAGGGCTCTGGGGGTTTTTTCACCTTCCTCTCTATAGCATGGGGCATGGCTCATTTGCTATTGGATCCTCTGAACTTTAAAGTCTTTAAAACATGATCTGAGGACTTTTAATAACTCAGTCATAGATTACACACTTATTACAGGAGTGGGCGGTGAGGTTTTGTGGCCTGCATTGTTCAGGAGATCAGACGAGATGTTCACATTGGTCCCTTCTGACCTCACAGTCTATAGGACATGAGAACCTACCACTCCTAGGGCAGACTTTCTCAATGACCACTGGTCCCTGAGATTTTCCTGACACAGTTTAGGAAGTTAGTTCCTACTGTCAAAAAGGTTGAGAGAAACAGTGGTTTTTTGTTTTTTTTTTGGGGGGGGGGGGGAATAAAAGACAGACAACTTTTATAATATAACATATACTCCTTTCCCTCTAATTCTTTAAAATCACATACAACTTGTACACTAATCTTGTAACATTTCTGATACAATTATAATTAGCCACCTTACTTCAATGTCAATCCCTCTAGTCCAGTGTACAGTTTGAGAATTATTTTTAAGTTCTTTATAAACTCCAGTACAATTTCTGAACTAGAAACAGCAACTTGATTTAACTATCAAATCAATATTACAAAACTAGTTTTGAAGGACAACTTAAGCGGACAAAGTGTTTTAATTTACACTGTTCAATCTTTCTTCCAGAACAATATGAAGCCAAATGTACCAAACAAGACACTCCTGATCCCTCACGTGCACCACCTACGCACTGTTAATTTCAGCAATATTAATTAATTAATTATGAAGCGAGCTGTTTGATTTCCAAAAGGCCAATGAGGCCCTTCATTCTCTCTGTGGATCAGAGGACATGAAATCACTCATGTATGCCTTAGAATTTGTCTTCAAAGCTTAGCGACAAAATGTTTTGGTATTGTTACATTTACTTTGTTTTGTTGTTGAAATGAATTGGGATGGTTCTAACCTATTTATGTAGGTAACTAAGACTGAATGCGACACTTCAGAGGGGTTATTTGCAAACTTAATTCTAACATTAAATACCTGCAGCTGCGTCAGCCTATAGACTGCTTCTTTACATAACAGCTGGAGGGTTAGTCTGGTGTGGTATCATCGTATAGAGGGTATGAACATCACTCTATATGGTAAGTTTAACCGTCTATGGTACTTTCGGAATGTTAATTAATGAACGCAGACAACAGGAAACAATGTGACTATTTAATGGTGGAATGAGGTGATAAAGTATGGATGACAAACTAAAATGCACGGAAGGGGTGAATGGAGAAGTGACCCAAAGCTTTATTATACAATATTGCTTCTTAGAATATAAATTTATACTGTACAGCTGGGAAATAACCATCAAATGACAGTTTGACAAGTAACAACTTGAGCTGCTACGCATACAAAAATCTCATCAGTACAGTAGCCCTACAGGCTCCCCTCTGGGACAGTATAAATAAAATACATGTTGTGTGCAGTTTGATACGTTATTTTCATTCATTAAGGATGACCAGGCGCAATCCACTTACAGTTTCATTTAATTTCACTCAGGTTATCCCTAATTTATGAAAATAAAGCATGTATACATTACATATACACTGCCTGTCAATCTCATGCGCGCGCACACTCTCACATGTATGCTGTACACACCCACTCACTTCAGGTATCAACATTACATTTTGTATATACTCTACATCTATTATTTCAGTAAATAAGAAACTCCCTTTTATGGCAATTCTGCAGGCAAAATGAATACAAATACTTTGTTTACAAAACTGCATTTATACAGGAACAACTAATGTGGTACAACCCTTTTCAACAACGCACTACACCTCTATGAAGATACAGAATCATCAAATCTTTATACAATAGTAAAAAATTGTAAGATGCTCAGCAACCTTCCTTTGCTAAAAGTTAGATACATTACCCCTCTCTAGCAGCAGATTAATAAATAAAGATTAAATAGACTATTTTACAAAGCCATATGGAATGGCAGATTTAAAAATGAAAAGCATCACCAATCCTTCCACTTCCTATGCAAATCATCTCTCTTAAGAATGAGACTCAGTATAAAGAGGGACCAGCCGGCACTGTATTTATATCTACAGATACAGGAACAACCCAGAAGAAGTAAATAGCTAACATATCATGGCACCTTTACTGCATACATTTTTAAAGGCTGTGTTTCCCTATGATTAACAAATAAAGGACTATTTACCTCATAGCTTTTATTAAGCAAACTTGATATAACCAGCCACACAGTGGCAAGTGACAGAACGAGCCGTTTCCAGCTGCAGAAGGTACGGTATTGATTTCTACCCGACAGACCAGATTATTAAGATACCAAGAGGGGAAAAAGCAGGTTAGAGTCCAGCTTGTATTTGAATTTCCTTAATGCTTCTGTTTTCCTTTAAGTGATGCAGTCCCTTGTTCTTTGCATTGGGTTACTGTTGCTTAGTAACTATTTTCATGTCCCGCCAAGATGTAGAGATTGCTGTGTGCGGTGGGGTTTTCTGTCGGCCTACTTTCTAACACTACAACCCTGCAAGTAAACAAAAATACAAAACAGACCGGTCAGCTGGTGAACAGAGGCTCCCGTGTTTAAGCACTAACACTGAGTAGGAGTGATTTCCAATGTTCACAGGCTCATAGATAGCAGAGGTGTGTCAATATTCCTTACGTGCCTGTTTAATATATGTATACGGTGGTGCTGTAGCCACGTTGCTCCCCAGATATTAAAGACACGAGGTGGATGAAATCATACCTTTTGTTGGACCAATTTTTGCTGGTAAAAGAGACAAGACTGCAGCTTACACAGAGCTTTTCCTCAGCGCTGGGAAACGAATGCAAACACCCCTGAGCAACGTAACCATACTGACGTAGGTCTGTACTGCAGGACAAGCCTGAGTAAGTTTCTCCGGTGTGAAGGAGGGAGAGCTCTGTGTCAGCTCGAAAGCTCACCTCTCTCACCAAGAGACGTGGGATCACTAAGAGGTGTTACCTCACCCACCTCATGTCTCTGCTAAGACAAATGTTTTGAAACCCATTTACCTCACTCTTCATAGACCACCGATTATTAAATCAAAGATTTTAAAGTTTGATGAGTAACAGCAAGCAGCATTTACTCCTTCTCATCTTCTAAGTATTTTCAAAGAATCGGAATCCCAACGTCCCCCATTTTGATGATAGCAAACTGAGGCAGAGACGGGTTAAAGGTCACACAGGGAGGCATTACAAATGTCAGGATTAGCTCTTCTACAGTGATTTCACACCGAGAAATCCTCAGAAAAGTTGTGGTGCAATAATTTATGCCCACTTGGACCATGCTCTATCCCTGTTCTTCACCCGCGAGACAAACTGACCCTGCAATGAAGTGAATTTCAAAGGTGGCCTCCAAATCGCCACATCTCTGCCACAGAAACCTGGTAAGAAAGAATTTACCTACCCTTGTACAGCGACCCAAGTGTTTGGATTGAAGGGTCTGTCACAGGACATCCACCCTTATCAGAGGCCAAGAGAGTCGCTTCCGTGCAAAATGATAATTAGGGAAGGAGTTTTATCTTTATGTCTCTTCCAAAAAAGCACCTGTGCATACCTCTTAGTTTGGAGAAGACCAGGAGCTAGCTGCAGATAGAATGTGGCCTCTAGCTGCCCCCGCCTATGCATGTCCCTCTGTGACCATTACAGATGGCAGCACCAAATCATCATTTTCTATCCCTGAAGAGGCTAAGACAAAAAGTGGCTCTGTCTTGCTCACTCCTTAATGTTATTCAGATACAAAAGTGAGAGCGAAGTGTGTGCACCTTGTCCCGTGACAAATGACAGTGACGTCTAATGACCTGTCTTTCCACACCATTACACCAACTCCTGGTCCCATGGAATCAGCCTCACACACACACAGCTAACATCCAAACAGGGTGCACAGTTTTGACTTGATATATCATTTGTATTGATGTGATTTGGTATTCACATGCATCCTTCTGCTATAGGAAAACATGAGGTATTATCAGTACTGGCCATTCTGCTTTTCCTCCCCCCGAATGCCCGGGGCTCTTCCTGTTTCCCAGGTCAGCTCAGCGCACACAGCACTGGTTCCAACATGCAAGAGCCCTACTGATGGCTAGCGACACACGCTTGCACAACAACACTTAGCACATACACAGCACTTGATGGGAGAGAAATATTTTGGCAAGCATTAGCTAATCAGTCTTCACTACCCCTGCAGTGAGGAAGGGAGGAAACCATTTTTTCCCCATCTGTACGAGAGGGATAAGACGACAGGAAAACTTTAGATCTGGGGGTCTGATTTTCAGAGGTAATGAGCCCACACCCCCACCCCCAAGCTGTGACTGAAGGGAAGAGGATCTGAGAGGGTTCAGCAAGGCTGGAGAAAACAGGCACCTAGGTGTCTAAGCTGAGCTCCCATGGACCGAGGCACCCAAAATGGAAGATCCTCTGGGAAAATTTGGGCCTGACTGACTTTCCCCAGGCTCAATGAGCAAGCAGCACAGCGGGGCCTAGAACACATCTCCTGACTTGTCAGAACCGCCGAACGACAAGGCACAAAACCCAGAATGCTGAGGCAGCCCCTGCTAATGGGCCAAATGTGGATTCAAAGGGCATCTCCTTTGAGCTTGTGGCTCCACTCAGACCATTCCTGTTCCTTGCTTGTATTTGCCGAGGAAACTCGACTGAATGTTTCAGGGACTGAGATTAACACGCAGTTCTGCATGTTAAACAGAACGTCTGTCATAATTTGCTGCAGATACCAATCCAAGCCATGACTGCCAGAACCAGGACCAGGACCTTCCCAAAGGGCATGTAGCAACACGACTACCGTACGTCACACAGGGTTCATTCTCTCCCACAGAATATTGTGAGGGGATTTATCGGCTCTTGATATACTGTGCTCTTATTAACAAAAGCAGCATCAAAGACATTCACCTTCCACTTGACCTGGAAGGTTACTTTGGTTCGAGTCACAATCACTTCTCGAAATCAATCAGAGGTGGCAGTGGTGGGCAATAAGCTACCATGCCCTCCATCCTTCTCTCTCCAGGCAAGGGTCCGAGAGAAATCTGTTCTGGACCAGCACTGAAATTGCAACTAGTTTTCAGGTAATTTCTTTAAATGAATACAAGATTTAAGTTCCTTAAATAGAACTACCTGTCTGATCCCAACAAGCGGAAAACTCTGGTCTCATCGGATATCTCTTGGGTAACCTGCAAAAGAAATGGATTAATGGCAAATCCTTTGTAGTGGTAAAGTAAAGTAAAAAGCACTAATCTGATTTAGAGGAGAAAATAGCCAGCCACTGTCCTCAAATAACAATTTTAAATAAGATTCAGTGCAAAATATAGACCCTTATGCAAGAACCCTGAAGCTTAGTGACTAGATCACACAAGGTTAATCTTAAAGAGTTTGTAATAGGCTGAACATGCTGGAGGACTGGTTGGTGGAATTTCAGGTACTTTCATGAACTCTCAGCAGAGAGACTGAACTTTATCCACAGATGTGCAGTCAGAGGAACATGTTCACCTTTAAGTTATTAAAGCTTAATTTTCACCACAATGAAATTTTCTGACAACGTCTTTTAAATCATATGCCTGAATGTGTACAAGAGTTGAAAGACACAAATGGATAAACTCATCCCTTGATGATGATTAGGGTGGGCCCAAGCAGGGGTTCAAGTAAGCCTAACACCATTCCAGGGCCTACAAATTTGAGGGGGCAGTGTTCTGGGGCCCTGAAAATTAGAAAAAGCAGGCGGACACATGTTCTGCTCTGCCCTGACACAGGAGCTGCAGCCAGCCTGGGCTCCTCCATGGAGAAAAAGGCTGAGCCCACTGGGAACGCCTCCTGGATCCTAGCACTGGGAGAGTTTCCCCTCTGGGTGCGCTGGGCTGCCCAGCCTACACACAAATGAAATTCTTCCAGCACTAGGAGCCAGGAGGGAGCATCTAACTGCAGCCCAGCACCGGAGCCCCTGCAGGAAAGGAAAGCGAGGAGAACTCGATGGGTGTGATCCAGGGGACCCCTCGCATCCCCACCCGCACGCCTGCCATGGGTTGTGAAGGGCTGACCCCATCCCTCCCCTCCTCAGGCAAGGGGGGCGTAGGAGGCTACCCAGCTGCAGCAGGGGACAGTGAGTGATGGGAATGAGGGTGCCAGGCCAAGCCAGCCCTTCTAGCCGGTATGGGGAAGCCTGAGGTGCCCTTCAGTGCCCCCATCTCATGTGGTAAAGAGCCAGTCTGGCCCCCCTTCCCTCCTCAGGCAGGATGTGGTAGTGAGGCTGCTCTGTCTCAGCCAAGCCGGGCTGCAGGGCTGTGGCAGGGGACCAGTGGCTGCCACACGCTGGGTGGGTAACTGCAGGGGAGGAACGTGAGGAGTGGGGATTTCCATCCCCCCAGCCTCATGTCCCTCCCCTGCTGGTACAGACACCCCCTCCCCAAGGTAGCTTGGGTGGGGGGCACAAATGTAGGCCTGGCCCCTTTGGGCACCAGTCACCCTTGGTACACCATTGGGGGAAGGCATGGGGCATCAAGGAGCCGATGGACAGGTGGGTCAGCGAAGGGGATGGGGGATGCAGGCAGGCCAGCGAAGAGGGTCAAGAAGACAGAGGATGGGCATGTAAGGGTGATCATACATTTCAAAGGTCAAACATAGCACATTAATTTTTTGCTTGTGCTTGGGAGGTGAATACCTGATTAAATGATTTTAGTTTTCTGGATTTTTCCCCACTCTCTTTGTACTCGTTTTGCTGATTCCATGCTAATAAGGATAATACGGTCCTGGATGGAGACAGCCTCTTCTCTGTTACAAATCAGAGGACTCATGCACATTTCCCAGTCATTCAAGAGACTAAAATGTGAATTATTCAAAATGTGTCTTATTGCACAGTGCTTATTTGCCCTGTAGGTACACTGCACAGATTCACTCACTATTTATAGGAAGCCACCACCAATTTCTTCTTAAAATGTCTAATAAAGGGGATCTTTAAAACAGCTCCCACTTTGGGGATGAGCAAGTACAACAGATATTTCTTAGTAGTTTAGATTTTGTCTTTTTATTGTCCTGATCTTATTTTTTTTTTAATCTGGCTTTGATTTATTAAACTGAGCAAGGTGCACAGCGCCCCACTAAGAGCAAATTATAATTTGGAGGCTAAGACAAGATGATCATAGAATCATAGAACTGGAAGGGACCATAAAAGGTCACTGAGTCCAGTCCTCTGCACTCATGTCAGGACCAAGTTTCATCAGGGGCCCAGGGGGCAGTGTGTGAGGCCAGGATGGGGGTAGGGGGCAGAGGGGGCAGTGTGTGAGGCCAGGATTGAGGTCAGAGAGGTGCAAAGGGGGCAGCATATGAGGCCAGGATTGGGGCCAGTATTTTTATGGAGCAATAACCAATGTGTATGGTACTGAGAAATGGTTGCAAATGCCTACACAGGCTGGGGCCCACACACACATGAAGAGGGCCCAGATGATACGGGAAGGGGACCCAGAGATTAGGAGGGTTCTGGGGTCCATCAAATGATAACTTTAACCACTGGGCCCAAGAGCAAAATATCTTGGTGACAGAGTCAAAGAGTTCGATCCAGTTAGCTTAAAGGGAATGTGAAGCAGTGACTTGATCACAATCTAGTACCTACATGGGGAACAAAAAATTGATAATGGGTTCTTCCATCTAGCAGAGAAAGACATAACAGGAGCCAACTGGCTGGAAACTGAAGCTAGATACGCTTACGTTGGAAATAAATGTGTAGAGACTTAACAGTGATAGGAATAAACCACTGGAACAACTTGCCATAGGGCATTCTGGATTTTCCATCACTGATCACTTTAAATTTTTAAAATCTCTGTTCTGGGAATTACTGGGGGGAATATTCTCTGGCTTATGTAATACAGGAGGTCAGATGAGCTGACCACAGTGGTCCATTCTGGCCTTGGAGTCTATGAAGAAGGCCTGTGTGCTCGGGGCTGTCCCTGGAAACACCTGCCTGATGTCTCTTTTGTTTCAGCCTGCTGCTACGCTACCAACAGACGCCCTCTGGCTTAGCTTGGGAAAAACGTGCATGCAATGTCCCTCAGAGCAGCATGAATGTCCTCAGAGCAGCACGTGAGAACAACGTCAGAAAATCTTGTGACCATCAAAACAGGGACGCTGACTTACTTTATTTTTAATGGTAGCAATTACTTTATTTTATGGTGCACTTACTTTATTTTTATGGTAGCAATTAAAGGTCCCAGACTCCGTTACCAGGAAGCAGGTGGGACGGGAAGATGAATGCACATTAAATTAAATATGGGAGGACCGGGCGAGTACTTACTTCATCTGACTTAAAGCTTTTGCCCTGCATGCCATGCTTCCAGAAGGCTAGCACACTGTCTTGAAGGCACACTACAGAGAAAAACAAAATAGGTTGAAAGGGTTTGTCTTTGATCAAATGCAGAACTGGTGGGTCTGATACAGGAAGAGCGTTTGGGTTGTTAATGCACAATTTCAGGCTCTAGATCAGAGGTCCCCAAATGTGGGAGGGGGGAGAAGGTGGGCACCCTTTGGTACAGAGGATTGTTCAGGGAAGTGCAGTGGGGCCTGGCTCTGCCCCCATGGGGGGCTGGGGAGGAAGCACCACGCAGCCCCATTCTGTCCCAGTCTCCGCTCTGGCCCCAACTCCAGCTGGAGCCTTTGCCCTGCTCCTATTTCCAGCCCCAGGGCCCCAAAGCCCCCATGCAGCAGCTCAAGCCCCAGCTCCCGGCCCCAATCATAGCCACCAACCATGACTCTGGTCAGCTGCCAAATGTGGCTCCGGAGCAATGGAGAGCACAAATGGCGGGGGAGATGTATCACCCAAAAAGTTTAGGATACATTGCTCTACGTGCCTGCATCTCTTCAGAGCTGGCTGATGACACCAGAGTCAAGGAACAAAATGAGGAGAGGACAGTATACATTTTTTTCTTGAAACACATTAGGTTAGCTGGTTACGTTATATTAACAGGTTACGTTACATAAAGAGGTTGGTCCTGCTTTGAGCAGGGGGTCGGACTAGACGACTTCCCGAGATCCCTTCCGACCTCAAGCTTCTAGGATTCTATGGACAGAAGCACGAAAATCCAGGACTGCCAACAGCAATGCTAATGGAAACCATGGGGGTAACTGCCTGGCAAAATTTCTGTTCCCACTGCCTGACAAACTCCAAACTACTTTAGGAGAGCTGGATTGAAGTTACTCACTCACCAGATATTTACCGACTTTTCCAGCACTAAACTGTATTACCCAGTCATTTTTGAGGTTTAGAAAGACAAAATGAGGCTTTAAAAAAAATGCTTCCCCTCTTCACTTCTTTTCCTCTCACTCAGATTTATAGATTTGTTTGGGGAAGGATGGAAGGAAGAGGAGTATGGTCACCAACATCACAACAGTAAGGAACACTGGCTGTAACTGACCTTTGATTTTATGCTTACTTCAAAAAAGGGGAAACATGAAGAGAGTGAGGCCACACTGCCCACTCAAGGCCAGAAGGCAAAGACACAAAACCACCAAATCTGAATAATTTAATTCTTGCTGGCTCCAAATGCTGGAAAAGGAACCGCAGGTGGCAGGCACTCTAGGAAGCTCCAAGAGAGTATTACACACTCCTGACATTTTCCTAGGTCCTATCTTCTTTCCTGACATGATCTCTTGAGTTAAATGGAACATGCTCATGCTGTTTAGCAACTGACAAATCTGACATTCAATTAAGTCCACACACTTTTTGAAACTGCCAAAGTGTGCTGACGGGGCTTTTCAAACATGTCAGCAAACTCCTGTCTTGTTCTAAGCCAAAGGCGCATCTGCAGCTTGGGAAGGCATACATGACTTTCCTTTTCACATAGCCAGAACTAGCCATGAGGACACAGCAGCTTGACTTTCAACATCAGCTGCTTAAATCAGCCTGCAATCCCGGGTCTGTATTCATGTTCCTAGCTTGCACCAGAGTGGGTCCATGCTGCTGAGTTTTCACTGCTGTTTTAGTTGTACTGGCTGGATTCAGGTTAGCATGAGCATATTCACCCAAGCAGCAATCTCACCTCTGACTGCAATAGGGACATGCCCTTCCATTCACGTTCACTTGCTGTTCCCCATTTCTTGTCAAAAACAGGATGAGCCACTTATTCCTATCAAAATCCCGACATTATAAAAACAAGGCTCCACAGAGCCAAACTGCAGGTAGTAACTTGCTCAAGCCATTCACTGAACAGCAAAGTGAACTAGACAATCCATGAACAAGGCCTTGATAAACCTTTCCATCTATTAATCCCTTCAGAGACTCAAAGGAAGGATGTTGAAACAGGAGAGTAGCACTACAGCATAGATGAGTGTGTGTGCCGACTGATGGGCCTGGAGGGAGTCTTCTGACTGAGAATTCAACCAGGTAATTAGAAGGTTTCATGATTCAGGAAAGGCCCATATGTCAAATCCAAAACCACTGCTGTGTCCCTTCACCATCTAACCAATTCTGGGATTCTATTACACAAGACCCTGCGCTGCCTCAACTGATGAAGGGGTGCCATTCATTTTTACAAAAAACTTCCCCCAAAAGTCTGTTGCCAAAGGGATGATGCCCATGGAGCTCAGTGCTCCAATCTGCAAGAAACTGCTGGTTAAGAGGGAGCTGATCTTGCAGTCTGAATTTTAACTAAGGCTTGTCAGCATTCACTATGGCTCCAGAATAAGTTTAAAGAGTGTGAGTTCTGCAACAATTAACATACACTAAACACCCACTCTGGGGACAATTTATTATGGAAGGAACACTCAGGCTAACACTGCTCAAAACTGTAGAGATTTCAAAACAAAAGACTGCTACACAATGGGTAAGAGCTGTGTATTATTAATAGAGGATCTGCTGTGCCTACTTGAGTAAAATCTCAAATTTGTTAAAAATTGATCCAACCTGTTTCATTACCATCATAAAAATCTGCAGATAAAAATGCCTCTACTGCTACAGTAATTAAGAGGAATTTCTTCATTTTTAATCGAGAGAGGACAATCTTATTTAAAAACAACAGGAATTAGACATGAATGGAATGTCCAAAAATCAGGCTCCGTCTGCAAATACGAGCTGGCATATAGTCGACCTTCTAAAGAAGTCAGTGCAGTCCCACAGTAATCACAATACCAAATAGTAAGAGTTTGCAGCTTTAAGCGATCAACTAAACTCAGCTAGAAAGGGTCATGCAATTGGAAGATAAAATCCTCTCTGCTCAAGGCTCAGTTGTTAAGAACCAATCAGGAGATTTTACTTACCTACAGACTCTATGCAGAAATCAAAACTTAGCTCCGAGGCCAGCTTCTTGCTCGGCTTCAGCTTCCCTTGTAAATTCACAATTTTCACAAATTCTCAAGGGAAGAAAAAGTACAAAATCAAACATCAAAGTCATTACTGAGAAGGAATGCAAACTGTTTTAAATATAAAATGCTAACTACAACCTCCAGGTTTATAAGTATTTTATTCCATGTCTATCTTTTACAGTTTGTACAGAACGAATCAAAGAGCACATTTCCACCAATGTGCAACTAGATCAGACTATTTGTGTTTGAGGCTTTACTAAATCTCCTCCTAAATACAAAATAGATGACTATTTCAGATAAAATATCCCCATAACCACCCTAATATGAAGGGTTGTATACTAAAATATATAAAAGGTATGAATATGTTCATACTGAAACCATTATTCTGTGCATACAGATTCTTACATTATGACGTGTTGCACAAGTTACACTTGCGGTAAAAAAACTAGGCCCTGAAAATATCTGTTCTCAATCAAGACAAAAAGAAAACAGAAAAAACCAGGATGGGCTGTAAACCAGAGGGCAGCAGTGGAATTATCTGTCTCAACCTTAACTAAAGCACTAACATTGGAGTGCTGGAGTACAAAAAAGAACCGAAGAGTTGATGTCAAAGTAGCAACTGTACCAAAGCAAAGGTTTCTATCCCACTTACTGTCCAAGCAGACTAGAACCGTGTCTCTTTCCAGCTGTGTTACATGAATGGCGTCTAACTGCTGATTGCCTTGACAAAGGGAAACAAAAATGGCACACATTACACCTGTACAAACCGACTGCAGCTCCCCACAGCCTATGTTTAACTTGGGCCATTTGGCATGCTGTATACCACCTTTACAGTCAGGGATTATTTATTTATT
Organism: Podocnemis expansa; assembly: GCA_007922195.1. Lineage (NCBI taxonomy): Eukaryota > Metazoa > Chordata > Testudines > Podocnemididae > Podocnemis > Podocnemis expansa. Next base: position 422,846 of record ML681997.1, read on the forward strand.
TTTATTTCTCTTAGTGACAGCATTGAAATTAAAAAAAAGGAGTCATGTGGCACTTTAAAACTAACAGATTTATTTTTCGCATGAGCTTTCGTGGGAGAAAATCCCACTTCATCAGATGCTTTGAAG
>ML681997.1:423371-510045 GCA_007922195.1 Podocnemis expansa
TAGTCTAGTCTGGCAAAAAAAATAAAAAAACCAGGGAGTCCTGTGGCACGTAAAGACTAACAGATTTATTGATCCCATGAGCTTTCAGGGGATGAAGTGGGATTTTCTCCCACGAAAGCTCATGCGAAAAATAAATCTGTTAGTCTTATAGTGCCACATGACTCCTTGGTTTTTTTTTTTTTTTTGGTTTTTTTTGTGTGTGTTTGTTTGTTTGTTTTGCTTTTTTTAGCTGGGCTAGACTAACATGGCTATCCCTTTGGAAACTGACAGCATTGAAGTAACCAGTGGCTTTCTGGCCCCTTTGTGCTACGGGAGAGAAAGGAGCTCAAGGCTGAGCCCTGACTTTTAAAAAACCTGGGCTTTTAAAGCAGAAACCATAACATTGAAGGGCCTGCTTTTTTCCTGCGGTATTGTACATTTGCTTGTGACAGCCTGCCAAGAATGTATCAGATCTGCTTCTGAGAGCATTCGCATTGAGGTACAACAGTGAGTGGTGGAGATCAGCACAGGATACTCCCCTCCCATTGGACACCACCCTTTCCTACACTAGAATTCTTTTTTGGGGATGACAGTCTAGGAACCCTATGGTGACTGATAAATTAGCATTTAGCAATGGGTATAGTTTTAATTCATAAGTGAGCTCGTCCATCAGCTCAGTTAAAAAGAAGCCTTTAAATGTGGAAAGATGTTTCCAGATCAGCCTAACAAACAAAAACATCTCTAAGGGTAGCAAATAGCTTCTGAAAAGAAGGGAAAACTTTTTCTTTGGCATAAATGGCCAAATGATTGCAAAAACTATCCATGTGGGACCCCCAGAAAAAAAGGGAGCCATATATAACACAGACTGTCTAGAGAGAAAAAGGGGAAATGCTACATAGACAGACCCAATAAAGAAACATGGACTGTGTTAGCACACACTAAGCTCTTAGCTGAGTGGGTTTTATTCTGGTTTTCAAAACACACACTTCAACTTTTAAAGTGAAACCTTTAAAAAGGTAAATTGGAACTAGGCAGAAAAAGACTTTAGAAGGTCTGCAGGACCTAACCTCTAACATGATGATTAATTAGAAAAAACAAAGAAATTCTAAACCCCAGATGTGCTCTCCCAGCTTTTTTCAGGAAATAATTCTGCATCTTACTATTAAACAGTTATGCTCACAAGGCCAGAACAGAGAGGGGAAGCTGCAATTAAGGCTGACATGACACTGCGAGGTCTGTATCTAGATCTGTGTGTGTGTGTGTGTCTCAAAAATTACTAAGATGAAGGAATCAACCTGATAAAGTGTTTCTGTGTTAGTTACAATTGCCAGGCTCACCCCCTAGATCCCAAAAACCTTACCTGCACCAATTTCTGTAAACCATGAAGAAGCAGAGTTCAAGTTGATTGTCTCAAACTGAACTACTTGATTTGATTCTGTGCCTTTACTGATCGCCACACAGACCATGGGGTATTCCTGCTCAGGTATCACCAGCATTTCAAACACATTCAGAGGGGATGGCAAAGGAAAATCAAAGTGCTGAAAAAAATCAAGATAAATCAAGTTTAGAAGTTGCTGTTAACTAGCATGTAGGTAGGAAGCCTAAAAAGTGACATACAAAGAGAACTGTTCTCCTCTCAACTGCCTATGTAATTCAAATAACTAGTCACATCAAGGAACTTGTATCTCCAACAGGATTAAACATTTCACATCATTCCCGCTCTTAGTTTTGAAGGTCTGCTACTGCCAGCACTTAGTTTGATCCAATAGCTTGCAAATCAATGCACAAACTTTCATTGACTACCTTGGACACTGCAGCAGCCCGATAGCTTGTAAGTACTTGCAGGACCAGATTTTTAAGTGCTTAGCTCCCATAAACAGGGCTAGAAATGGATGGAATTTCCATCAAAAAATTTGTAATTGTTCATTTTCAGAAAGCTATACTGATTTCCAAAAATAATCAGAGATGATGAACCCTGTGCAACAGGGAAAACACTTGCAAAGCTAAGTCTTGTGACTGGGTAAAGCTTACCTTTATTAACATGAATTTCTGCATTGGCTCATACCACTGAAGTAAAACAATTCCAGACTGCAGTGCTCCACAAAGGTATTTGTGTCCCGTGTATGGATTTCTTACTATTAAAAAAAAAACAAAAAAACAAAACCCAGAACAATCCACACTGTTACATCAAATAGGGTTGAATTTAACCAGCAATCATGTGTCTAGTAAAAATGGAAATTACGTTTATTTTTAAAGAGGACTGAATTTTTTAAAAACCAACCTTTTTGACCTTATGTTTATTACTTAATGAACTAGAGACAAAATGATCTATTTTCCTACATATTAACACCCCCTATTCTGCGGACTAATTCTTGGAATGTTACTGAAGTAGACAGTCATGGGGCCCACTGAAACAGAAGAAAGACGGAGACAACAAATTAAAAAAAGAGCTAAAAATCTCAACCAAATCACCTCCTTCTATTCCAAAATTCCTCATCGCCCCTCGCATTATTCTTTCTTTGTGTTACTGTAGCACAACTAAGGCTAGGCGCTGCTGTGTTAGGCACTGTACATACAAAATGAGAGACAGCCCCATTATATTACTCAGTGTTGCAATCCTAGCACTGCTCGTCAACGCCATCCTCACAATGGGGTTCTCTGTTATGGATGCTTTTCCTGATGCTTAGCAACCCCTTGCGTCACTCTGACCTAAACAACAAGCACAGCTATTTTCTTTGCTTTGACTACATGTCCCATTGTTCAGGAAAGGGAGACTGATGACGCTAATTAGTCTGGGCCTCAGTTCTCCCTTTGAACAACACGGATAAAGCGCTTCCCTGCCTCACAGGGTGCGGGGAGGATAAATGTATGAGAGACTGAAATCTCTCTCTATCAGAACTCAGCTTTAACCAATGTGATCGGGGCTGTGGCGAGATTGGATGATCAACAATCCATATAATCTGGAGCAGTGGTTCTGCTTAATATGCAGAAGCTCCTGGGTTCAAGCCCCAGGGGGTTGGACTCGATGATCTCATGAGGTCCCTTCCAACCTATGATTCGATTCTATTTGATTCTATTCTATTCTCAGCCATGGTGTCGGGACACGTTACTGCATCACTGCACAGTGGTATGTCACAGACAGCTGGGAAGATGGCTGGAGGGGCTGGTGTGGCCTGTAGGGTCGGGATATGCCACTTGCGAAAGGTTGTGAACCATTTGAGAACCACTGAGCCAGAGAATGGGAAAGCGTGATGCTGCAGTGCCATCTAGTGACCAAAGGAGAGATCATCCTCTTCTGGCACTGGTGTCCTGGTTGTTCAGTTAATCCAGAGAGCCGGATAATGCAGGGTCAGATAAACAGGGTTATGCTGTAACAATACCTATTTATTAGATTCTTCTCTTCCTGATAATAAATGCTATATTCCTTGACAATTACTCATAAATTAAAATGAAAGCATGCATGTGGATTTTAGAAGATTTTCAACTATTGGCATGAAGAGAGCAGTTATGTGCACAACACACATTCTCAGAAAGCTGCTAAGAGTGGCGCTCACACTCTCAATCAATGGCTTCTATTTAGGTCCAAAGGACAGGAGCCAGTGACTGTGATATCAGCAAACACTGACTTGCAGCAGAGTCCAAGTCCAGCTCAACACGTGCACGCGAGCCTGGCTTGAGCCATGTTGTACAGCCAACTTCTATACTAAACACATTTTAGAACATCGCTTCCCCAGGCAGGGCAGCGGGCATGGAATGGTAGGTGAGTTCAATCATTGCCAGGCGCAATCAGTCTGGGGAAGATCAGAACCATCATTTGAACTCCACAAGAGTAAGGGCAGGTGGTGATATTTTAAGATGACAAACTTTGTACAATTCTTAAGCTCTCCAGACTTTCAGTGACACTAGTTCTTAAGTGCACAAGTCCCTTTGAAAAATTTTACTCCCAAATGTTAAAGTAGTATGTTTATGCAACCCACACACAGCTTGCAAACTCGCATGTCAAATACAGCCTAGGGTGATTTTAATCAGCTGACCAACCCCTTCCTTCCCACACCACATACAGATACAATCACTAACTGCTCCACTACCATCAGGGCTCCTACCTTGCCATTTTATAAAAATATTAACTGACACTGTAGCCAAGTTTAAAAATAATCCCACAGTCAAATTCATCTCTGCTACAATGGGCTAAATACCCCTGACAGTTATTTTACGATCATTTGTTAATGCTCACAAAAGATTGTCACTGTTATTAACAATCCACAATGCCCCAATTTTACTCTGAATGACCCACCCCCACAGGCTCAGAAGACATTTCATCTCTGATGAACCTGACTGACATCAATCACTATCTTTTCTAATCTAGGCCTGTGTACATCCCAAAGGTGGAAGCAACTTTGGTACCACCGAGCCAAACTATGACTGGTCATTTGAGGTGAAATACTGGCCCCACCAAAGTCAACAGCAAAAGTTCCACTGACTTCAGTGAGGACAGTGCTTCGGCTGAGGTGAGGTAAAGCTCCACTGGAAGCATGTATTTAAGGAGTTCAGCAGTTGTCCAATGTTCACAAGGGAAAGATGGTAGAAGAACAGGAGGCAGGTGGTCTCGGGTGGGTGATGATGTAATCTTGGTAGATCAAAAGGACTACTCACCAACACAGAGATCAGCAGAGGACTGTACAGAATGGGCTGCCAGGGATGCAAACCTCCAGTCAGGAAGATGCCACATAAAAAGTTAAACCTTGGTATTTCATTTCCAATCACCTGGGCTCTCCAGGACCCAACTTTTTTATTGTGTTTCTTATAATTAAACATAAATCTGAGTGCAAGCCACTCTGTCCCAGTAATAAAAGATGAGGAAAAGAAAATGAGTAGCCTGGATGCTCACTTACCTATGCAGCATTTGTGGCATCCTTTTGTATCAGGGATCTTTGTCGTTAAGGAAAACTTCCTGAAATAAAAGAGCAAGCCAGTGATCGACAGTGAAGGCCCTTTATATTCCTGATTCACAAGACATGCAGCAGAAGTAGTTTAGAAACGGTATTCATTTTTCAGAACTGTCTAGAAGATAAAGGTATTTTTGTACCTTGGTAATATTTTGTCAGGGAACCTGTGAGTTTGAATATGAGCAGCTAATCCTGTTTTTTTGGCTTGTTCAAACAAAGCTATTAGGTTATGAGAGTAAAGCTGGAACGTTTTTCCTGTAAGACAGAAAACTGATTTGTACCATGCACATGCTCATCAGACAGTGGATATTGATAGTAAAAATACATAGTAATAATTACCTTCTGGAAACGTGGACCACAAACATGTCAAAAATAGACGCCAAGCCAAAATGCAAAGAGAAACAAATCATGATTAAAATGACACTTCATCAAGTGGGGACAAGCTGCAACTATTTAAGCTATGATTTAATAAGAACATTTAAGAAAATGTGTAAAACAAATACACCCACTAAATTCTAGGTTGTTCTATGACACTGCATTCAAGCACTCATGAGACTTATCAGGCCACTACACTTCAATGATGTTTATATAAATATAGTTACATATAAACGATCAATAGTAACATGGATCTTGATCTATGAACAGATACCCACAATCACAATGCATACAAGTACACAATGCTGAAACAACTCTGATGGCCTATATCATCCCACTCCAGGGGCTGGCACCATAAGCATCAATGCATGTGGGGACCAAATCTTTGATAATGGGCTCTTCAGTCTTGCAGAGAAGGACATAACAGGATCCTATGGTTGGAAGATGAAACTAGACAAATTTAGACTGGAAATAAAGTGTAAATTTTTAACAGTGAGGATAATCAGTTACTGCAATAACTTATCAAGGATCATAGCGGATTCTCTGTCACTGACAATCTTTACATCTGGATGGGATGTTTGCCTAACAGATCTACTTTAGGAATTATTTTGAGCAAGTTCTATGACAAGGGCACTCGATTCTTTTTTGTCAGTGTCCAAATCTCTTGGTCAAGGTCCAGACTCCAGAGAAAATGTAATGATGATAATAAAAATAATAAATTGAAAGATTTTGCAGTCCATTCAAAGGTATCTGATGGTCTGGATTTGGCCTGCCCGCTACTCCTGTTCTCTGGTCTGTGTTATACAGTAGTTCAGACCAGATGATCCTAGTGGCCCCTTCTGGCCTTTGAACCTTTGTGCCTCCAGCCTTCTGGAAACCCTTCCTGGACTATCATAATGCAACTTGGATGACACGAGGTCTCCTACATCTAAAGGCTTGATCCTGCAGCTGGTCTGCACTCAAAACCAAGACTGACCCTGCGCAGATGTTATACACAGAATTCCCTTTTCTCAGGACAGGAGGGAAAACACCTTGTTTCAAATCATCTAAAGTTAGGACAAACCTAATATACCAGAATTACAAATTCCTTATTTAAATGCCCACATGTGTACATCATTCCTCTAACATGGCATTCTTCTTCTCTTCAATCATACCTATTCTCTGAATCAGCTGACTTCTGCTGAGAAACACTGGGAAGCTCTGAGCCTTTAAAGAAGGCACCAAGATGCAGTGCACCAGGGGAATGATCAGCCATTGCACCTAAATTCTTGGAAGCCCTTTCCACCAGAACTGAGCTTGGTCTGAGAGTGATGTTAACAGCTGAAAAGTGCGCTCACCCTGTCACTGCAATCTCAAAGACCAAACTCAGGAAAAATTTAAGACCTTTCCCCTTCTCAAACCGAGCCCCTGGTATTATTCAGAAGACAACTTGTATTTTAATCCTCAAACTCCTAGCCCAGGTGTCGGCAACCTCTGCCGGTCCCTGTGCCAGCCCCTCCCCCCAACCCTCGGTAGGTGCCGGGGGCAAGGCCAGCAGGTGAAAGAGCTGCTGTGTGCGCCTCTGGTGGCCCTAGGCCCTGTTGGGATGGGGGCAAGTGGGGCAGGGAGCAGCCGCTCAGAATGGGTGTGCTCGCCATCTTTGGCACATGTGCCAGGGATGGCTGAACTCTGTCCTAACCATTCTGGCAAAACCAAACCTACAAACGAACAAACAAAAAACCAGTAGATGGACACAAATGAAAGTTATCTAGTGTTTACAAGGTTTTTAAATAGGGTTCCAGTCTTATAATTAAGAAAATTCCTTGTGTAAAGCACTTTCAAAGTCAAACTTTCTATATGAAAAAGGAAAATACAAATACAGGAAATAGCACTTTATTCTCTTACTCACTGTATTATATAAGGAGGCCTATGGCGCTCAGAAAGACTAACAAATTTGGCAGTCTTTAAAATGGCCACAGGACTTTGTTGTTTGGTTGACACAGACTAACATGGCTACTCTTCTAAAAGTTGCCAGCATTCAGTAAAATGTTACTTATCTACACTGAGCACATAGGAAAATACCCTTTAACAAAAAAATGCTTTGTGTATTTTCCCATTATATTTTTTTCTTAATATGTACATACCTGACAGCGACATTAACGTATTATTGATAACATACAGCCAGGTACACTTTCGGGGAAATAACTAAAGAAAAAAGCAGAAGATATTTCCATGTAAGAGAGAAACTGAATTAAAAAAGAAATATACATGGGGTGGGGGTTAATAACCCTGGGTCTCCCTGACCCGCTTCTTTGGGCACCATTGACGCCCTGCTAATGGCCTCTGGATAATGTGTGATGACGATAGTGACATTCTCCTTTTCGAGTTCATTCTTTTCTATCCCAGCTGTATCCCTTCCCTTTTCTTTCTAAAACAGCTCTTCCTCTCCCTTCGTACACCACCAACACCAGATGACGCTCTTCTGTCTTCAATTCTTCTCCTATAACCTGGCTATCTCAGAGATCCTACCAGGCTCTATCATGGTAGCTTGCTTCCACCCCTTCATGTATCTCTTCATTCTCACGTCTTTCTCCAATATCTGCTCTGTTGTACCTCTCTCTGTGCTATCAAGCATGTTCTTCTATCCTCTAACTTGAAAAAGTCTTCCCTCTCTTCTTCCTGTATCAGATTTGAGTTCCTCATTCTCACCACCAGATCCTATGTAATCTTTCTCTTACTGCCGGGGCCCCAATAATGTGGCTAGATTGCTGCTTTGTCTTTCACCCCCACCTCACTTTGCACCTTCCATCCTGCTGCCCGCATGGATCATCTCCTCTTTTCCAGTCTGCTAACCAACCTCTCTCTAGCTTACCTCAGACCTCTCCTTCCAACATCCATTCTGTGCTCTCCTTACCCAATTAGCCCCATGTTCTCCTCTGCCTCAACTATCAACCTGTGTGGTGTTTTGTCTCTAGACTGATGAGCTCTGGAGTAGCAACTGTATTCTTGTTAGGTTTGGAAAGTTTTGTATAAACCTACGGCCCCATATGACAATAGCATTCTCATCACTTAGATGAACTCTACTACAGGAAGAGGGTTGATTACCTACTCTTCCCTCTTCCAACCATAGTAGTAGTAGTAGTAGTAGTAGTAAAGAATTAAAACACTTTAAAAAACAAAAACTGCCTTGCTCTCAGAGACTGGAGACTATTCCTCATTAGATAACTTCAGACAAGCTTGAGCTGGAGCCTAATCTTAAGGCCCAGGCTGAGGGTACAGGTACAGTGAATGACAGAAATAAAAAGGAATATTAACAGCTTCATTCCTGACTGGTTTTAAGTTAGAAGTGAAGAGTGACCTACAGAAGCTTGTGTACACAGGAGGTGCCTGGGGGGCTTCACATCAAATGTTTTGGTGGCCTCAACAGTGCAGTCACCAACTCCAGCTGGTGGCGGCTCTGACCGTTTTTTCCTAAAATACTTGCTTAATTTTAGAAAAAACAAATACATATGGACACAGACCTGTCCAAGTCATTGTAATGTATTTATGCAGGTGTTTTTCCCCTAAACTCAATAAAATGAGTGTACAGTTGTCTCTGTTCTTTATTGGACTTAAACAGAATAGAAGCAAAATTGAAGTGTTCTGCATGTTCTGTCTTTTGCTTTTTTGGTTGCTTTTTTTAGACTTGTTAGTTCATAAATCTGCTGCTGTGAAAAGTGCTATTTGCATGTTTGCTTTTTTCCCCCCAGAAGCAGACTGGCTAGCTAGTTTGGAGGCAGTGAAAAGCAATATTAACATACAAACAGATATCATTTTCACAGCAGATTGACTCAGCCCTGGCAAGCTGGGGGACAAATTAAGCCTTGGATGGGAAGCAGCACAGAGCCAGGGGCAAGAGACAGGAGCTAGAGGAAGTAGTGGGAGCCAAAGGCAACTGAGTCTGGTGGGGTAAGTGGACAGGGTATGCAGTGGGGGCAATGACTATGGTGGAGGGAGGGCTGCCACAGCCCGGGGACAGATGAGGCAGTGGGCCAGGGACGACAGGGGGAGCCTGGGGATGGCTCCTGTTGCCATATGGCTGCAGCCAGCACCTGGGGAACTGAGCCAGCCACCACGACTAAAGCCCAAGACTGGGGAAGGCAGGCAGGACCAGGGGCAATAGGGGGAGTGGTGAGCCCAGGGCTGGGGAATGGAGCCTAATGCCCCACGGTCGGAGCCTGCATCAATCACACCAGGACTGAAGCCAGAAGCCTGACCCTGATGATTCCCAGGAAGGTGGTGAAATCACACTGGCTGCCTGTTCCTCCAGCTTTTGGCTTCAGAGGGAGCAAGATGGGGCTGGCAGCCCTGGCTGGGGGGCTGCTGCTTCCCTCCCAATCACGATCACTGCTAACTGGCGGCTGGGGCCACAAGAAAAGTGGGCCATGGTGGCTGCATTTGAGAAATCTGACTTAGTGACAGCATGTAGTGGGCCAAAGACAGAGCCCAAAAGGAGCTGGGCTTTGGAAGGAGTGAGGCAACCAAGCTGGGGAGAAGCAACAAGGGGAGTTGAAGTTACAAGGGACAGGAGGAGGAAGGAGCAGCTTGTAAGCGAATAAATATTTACCTGCTGCAACTGGCTAACCAGCAGTGGGGCAGCAGTTGCACACAGGTCATGCCCAGCCGTCTAGCAGGTTAAAATGGAGAAGGAAGAGGAATGCTGGGTAGCCAGAGGAAGGGAGGCAGACCAGAGTAGGGGGATGCAGAGTCAGCTCTGAGAGGGGAGAGCTGAGTACAGGCAAAGAGCTCTATGCTAGCCTTTGATCTGAGAAATGAAAGAAGTATTCCCCTGGAATTCTCAATACATTGATAATTACCTGTTCCATTGTTGCTTCGTGAAGTTCATTCAGATTCAGCGTATAAATACCTTCTTCAGTCCCAAAGATAATATACTGATCTACAAAAGGAGGGAAAGCAGCTTAACCCAAAAGTGCATTACTGGTTTTGTACATGATTTAAAATCCAAATGAAAAAGCGAACCTACCCTTAGTATCAGGATGTATCCATGATGTTGCACAATTAATCTTCAGGGGGCAACCATCAAAAACTTTTGAAAAACATGCTCCCATCTAGAAGAAACCAAAATTTAAACCCAAAACAAGTTTGCAATGTACACTTTATCTTTAATCACTTGTTTCATCACATCAGACATGGGCACACTTTTCAGCCTTCCATTCTTCAATCACACAGAACTACTTTACTATCACTTGATGCAAAAAACTCTTCGACTTCTCCAAGAACACTACAGTACATCATCTCAAACACCTTTGTTTTGCTGAATTCCTACATAAGACAATAAATCCAGATGGATTAGCGCCCGTTACACTGAGAGCACCGCTGAATTCTTTTAGTAATAAACAAGTTATTAATAGTATAATGGCAAAGTAAGCAGATGGATAAACAAAAGCTTTCTCCCAATTACTCATATTTTAAATGAAATTTCTTACCAGCACCTTTGGCGTTGGTGGTAAACCATTGATTGCTGGCTTCTGTGAGGAAAGAGATACACTATAAAATGATTCATACTAGTTTAAAACTCTACACCATATGTTCAGGTGCATGTACATTATATAAGACAACTAGTTAATAAAATCACATCACTGATCAATATTTAACAGACACAGTACCAAACACTTACTGGAAAGTCTTTCTTGTCTTTTTTACGTGGCAGCTGGGGGACTTGTCCAGAACCTTCTGCATTTTCTTCAATGAGCTGCAGCACATTATCCCCATTTCCTAAAATGACCCCCACAGATATATTAATGCACATTTGATAACCAATTAAGTATGGGTAATTTTCCTGCCTAGATGCCCTCTTCTCATCTCTGCCTCAGAGGTAATTAATCCTAGAGAAGAGGGAGGGCACAGGTCTGAAGTTGTCATATAGTCATCTCCCCATCTGAACCTTCTCAGGGAGAGCTGTGGAAAAGGAGTCAGTCCCACTGCCCAATGGATAGAGCTTTTTGCTCTGGAGAGAAACCCACAATCACCACCATTGCAACACTCTTAGACCAAAGGAAGGGAGCATGTTGGCATGGACTGGCTCCAAAAAGGATTGCATTCAGTGTCAGAAGATAGGCCCCCTGACTTAAGCAATATGGTCAGGAGCCTCCAGTAGAGAGAAAAAGCCCAACACACGTGAGAAGGAACGTGATACTGGAGGAATAACTTCTATTACAAACATGTTTCACTCAAAATCAGGCTGGCTCCAGAATGTATTTCTTTGTACAGGAAACAAGTCACTTTCTGAAAACTCAACGTACAGAGAAGGTACATGAGGTATAGGCTTTCAAGATACATGGACCTGTGTGGTTTGAAAGCTTGCACCTTCCATCAACAGAAGCCAGACCAGCTAAGGACACCACCTCACCTACCTTCTCTCTCTTATCCTGGGACCAAACACAATTACAACAGAAATATCATGCAGGTTATTTACCCAAGTCACTATATCTAGCCGTAAGCAGGCCAGGGCTGCTGATACTGCTAGTCAGGCTAGTGGGAGATGGCTCGGTCTGCGGCCCACAGGTTGGAATACTCTGTCTCCTATGTGCCGGTGGCGGTCTGCTCTGTGCATCTGGGAAGTGTTTTATTGTCTGAGACTTCTCATCATCTGCCAGGCTTTCCTCAGGGTAACTGTTTATCCTTGGCTGTAACAAACAAAATAGATGGGACTTTAATAAAATAAGGGGAATACTGACGTTTAGAGACAAAATTATTAAAATCTAGCTTTCATGTTAAAATGGTGGTACATTTTCTACAAAGAACATGAATAGTCAGATAATTTATTATGAAAATTGTACCTTTCTTGATGGATTTTGAAAAATAATGGCATAGTGGCCAAAATAATAATGGTCAACACAACATGCCACCCATCCACCACATCTTTGCAAAAGGGAATGTATCTAAAAGCCGCTTTAACAAACATGCCACACAGGGCCGAGTGACACCCTGTACAATCCCATAAGGTTCAACAGGATTATACAGGGTATAGATCAGTACAAACTTTGGCTCATCGTGTGAAGTCCAACGTTTGCTAGTAAATTAGCTCCTAAACTTATGAGCAGATAGAAAGCATCAGACTGAAGTATGTGTCACTCAATGTACAGCTGCAGTCAAAAGAGTATCAGTGTTGGGAATCATTAGGAAAGGGATCGATAGTAAGACAGAATATATCTTATGTCCTCTATCTAAACACATGGTATGCCCATGTCTTGAATACTGCATTAAGGTCTACTCATCCTACCTCAAAAAAAAAGATATACTGGAAATAGAAAAGACACAGAAAAGAGCTAAAATGACTAAGGCAGGGCTGTTGCTGGCACCGGGCTTATGGGGCTTAAGCCCCAAGTTGTGGTGCACTGAGCCTCAGGGCTTTTCCCGGGCCTGCGGCACTTCTGGATTAGGGGTATGGAAGAGCTGCCATCTGAGGAGAGATTAATAAAATTGCGGCTTTTTAGCTTGGAAAAGAAACAAATAAGGAGGAACAGAGGTCTATAAAATCATGGCTAGTGTAGAGAAAGTATTTCTCATAACACAAAAACAAAGAGTCACCAAATGAAATTAACAAGCTTAAAACAAATAAAAGGAACTATTTCTTCATACACCACACAGTCAACCTGTGGAACTCTGTCAGCGGATGTTGTGAAGACCAAGAGCGTAACAGGATTAAAAATGCACTAGATAAGTTCATGGAAGGTAGATCCATGAATGGCTATTTGCCAGGACAGGCAGGGATTGCTTGTTGACTGATGTTGGGAATGGTTGATGGGATGCATCACTTGATGATTACCTGTTCTGCTCATTCTCTCTCAAGTAGCAAGTATTGGTCACTGTCCGAAGACAGGATACTGGGATAGGGCCATTCTTATGCTCTTATTTTCTAGGATATCATTTATCCATTGAGTCATCTTTAAAACATGGTAGAAACTTACCTTAGGAGGTAGTGGTGGTGGCCCTGCTCGCTTTAGGGTTGATCTAAAACAAAAAGATGCAATAGTATCTCAGTTATTTATAGAGGCAAGAAACACACACAGGTATGTTTGGTTGAAAACAAGATGTTTGTAAAAATAAGACAAGCTCTGTGCACTGTAGAGTTTGTCTTTTCACAGTCTGATGCAAATAAAGCAGGCATACAACACGAGGAGGAGCAGAAAAGCAGGTTAATATGTTAGTGGCAGTTTATTTTTAATAAAATTATATTCTGTCATAATGTAATGCTAAAGGCAATTGTTCAGTGAAGACTACTGGAGATTAGTGAAATTAAAAAGCTGTTAAAATAGTTATTCCCAACCCGCTTGTTTCTAACTAGTTAATACAAAACCACTCCCAACAATGAAAACTGTGTACTGCAGGATTAGCTGGTAGGTTAGGTCACAAACCAACATTTCCCTCAAATTCCTTGAAGTGACAGAAGAAACTGACAGCTTCCTTTTGATAATCCTACACCCATCTACAGAATGTTTGGTTCAAATGACAAAATACCCATAGCTGTTTGACATGGTTTGCCGTTTTTGCTCAAGAATGATTAAGTAGTGAACTAGCCAGGGTGTTACAGGGTACAGGGACATGCACAGACAGAACTCTGTAAGGGGCCTCTTCTATCAGCTGTCTGTATGAGGCCTGGCTCATCATAGTTATGCTATCCTCTCATTCTCAACGCACAAAATCCCCTGGAGAAAACAGAAACTTCTTTGCAGGCTCCAATAAAATAGTATGAATAGGAAAAGAGATGGTTCTTCTGTCTATACAGTGGTTTCATATGTTCTCTTCCCACTCAGCTACAGAGTGAAAGGTTTACTTTAAATTGTGTGTGCCACTGACCCCTCAGTGTCATGTAGGATAAAAACAACACTTTAAGAAAAGCAATTTTCCCAGAACCCTAATCGCTTAAAGAAAGAACTATAGAGAATAAATACAACTGAAAATTAAGGAGGTTCACTCACTCTTCAGCATCTTCACTGCCATCGCCAAATTTTGTAAATGGTCCCCTAGGTAAAATGTTCATAAAAATAAGCAGTCCACTCGAAGATCAGCACAGTCAAAAAGTGATCACTGATGTAGTTCATTTTTCCAGTATAGTACCTCCCACTCAATTACAAACACAGAAGTACCCTGCTCTTATTCATTGTGTTAAGTACACGTCTCATTTTGTATGCTCTTTTTCTGTTTCAACCCTACTGCAGGGTCAATAGAAAAGTCAGATTTTTAACCAAACGCTTAGACTTCCGAAAATCCACAACTTTCCAGCTGACTTTACAGAGTGATAACTTCAGTTTATTTCACAAATATGTTCTAAATAACACCACACTGTAAACCCTCAGTTGCTGACAACCTATCAATAGTAATGCCGATCACACACTTAGGTGAGAGGACTGTGCTAGTGACAGTCTGTTGTGATTAGCAGTTATGACAGTGAGCTGAGGAAGGACAGGCTTTTAGTATTAAAAATTTTGGAGGAGGGTGTCACAGCTAGCCATTTTTGGTCTCTCCCTCTCTCTCTCTTTTTTTTTTTTTTTTTTTTTAATTTGATGTGGATGTTTGCAAGGCTAAATAAACAGGCTGCCAGTCACAGAGTCTATTGAAAAGCTACTGTTAGCACAGGGAAGATCTACAGGTTTGTTTGTTTTTGATAAAACCTGATGCAATCTAAAACTGTAACAATGAACAGACACCAATATCCCATCTTTTTATGTGACTAGTTCTCCAACATCCCCACTAATGCATAAGTTCTATAAGGTTCAATGAAATGCCATGTCAACAGAAGGCGGTAACTGGATCCATTTACATAACTAGCACAGAACAAAAGCACATTAATAAAAACACAACCCTGCATATACTAATCACTTTCCTGTTGAGCTGCTAAGCTGTGCCTGCTGCCCGACATACTAATGGGTAGGGAGCAACGACCCCGAAGACATTACCAGATGTGAGCACTGGTAAAAAGCCACTCATGGGAATACTGAAAACAGTGCACAAATGATTCATTTGTATATAGCTAAATCATAGATTGAACTGGTCTGATACTTTTGTCATTCTCCCATGAATACAAATGGCATTTGTCTCTTTTACATAAAACTAACCAAAGTCACGTACAAATCAGTGTTATGACTGGCATGGGCCAAACCACAGAAAAGAAGCCCACCCCATTTCTTAAGCCAGCCTCTTCTCTACTGCCATGGCACTCTCCCGAATTCCACGGCTCAGAAGGGCTAAGCATTTCCTGTTTACTCTTGTGAGCAGGAACTGAATTCGGAGAAAATGCCAAAGAAACTCACTGTCCTGTGACTTTATGACTGCCCCACTCCCAGTCATAAGTACAGATACACTTACTGATTTCTAGCCTTTGTTACAGCTGCTTTGGATGCAGTTTTCATATAGGGCCCAGACCAAAGAAAAAGCCATAGCACTGAGGAATCAAGTAATTCTGAAGAGGACACAGAACTCTCAGCTTTCTGAAGTGCCTTCCCCTCCCCACTACCAGAGTCTGGAGAACCCAGCTGCCCACAGAGCACTTTCGTCAGGCTTTCCAGTTCTAGCTGCTAGCGAGCAAAACAAGAAAAGGGGGAGTAGGGGGGAGAAAGGAGTTGTTACTGTTGCTGGGGAAAGGAGGACGGGCAGGGCCTACAAAACCTCTGAATTTTCACTACTGAAGGAGCAAAGATGAGAAAAAACAGAATAGACTGAAGGATAAGCTGTCGCACATTTAAAAACAATGGATTGACTATACTTTGCATGATATGACGAGTTGGATTGCAGAGCTGCAATGCTGAAAATGATCTATATGCTAAAGGTTATCTGCAAAAACACAAAAATGTATTGTACACTGACTGCTGTCAAATACAGAAGGGAGAAAGTGGATTTTTCAGCCCACCCATAATGTAAACTAGCAGAAAAGATGATTTATCAAATATTCTTTCCTGCTCAGTTGGGGTCATTGGCTAGTCAAACTGAGCTTTTGTTGCAACTTCAAAGATCAGCTTTAAGGCAGAGTTTAGCAGTATGCAGCAAAAGGAAGCCCTTTAGAGTCAGAGTGAGAGGGGCAAATTCAGCCCTGGCTTCACTAGAGCTGTGCTCACTGACTTCTGGGTTATCTCTGACCCACAGTAAATTAGCTTTTCACAGTTCCAAAATTTTAAATTCCATGCTGCTAACTGACTACAATGTGTAATGCGCTGCCCCTAAAATGGACACTTAACACCAGTACTGAACTAAACACATCTGCGGTTTTTAAAACCGATACATTCAAAAATCAATTTCTCCTTTCTTGACTAGCAAAGACTTCTCGTCAACATTCTGCACGTGTCTTGCAACAGATGGCAACACCACAAACAAGAAAAGAGTGTGAGAAGGCCAGTACTGAATCTTGAACCGAACCTTTTCAAAGGTAAGCGAAACAAAACTAGATCTGAGTTACTGTGCTAATACACACTCTACGCGCCCCAGATGTTCTGAGCAGGGAGCTTCCACATCCCCCCATAATTGCTGTTCATTTTTCAAAGGGATCAGCAATGCACAGGAGAGATCAATCTTGCCCTGAGGAGCCGACCACCTGGACTGCAAGAACTACCCAGCAAAACTGTACATCATGCTTTTTTTAGTTCAGTTTTCACAAGCAAGGTCAGCTCCCAGCCCACTACACTAGGTACGGGGGACTGGGGAGAAGAAGAGAGGCCCTTGGTGACAGTAGGTCAGGTTAGGGACTGCTTAAAGAAGCTGGATGTGCACAAGTCCATGGGGCCGGATGAACTGCATCCGAGGGTGCTGAGGGAGCTGGCTGATGAGATAGCAGTACCGTTGGCCATTATCTTTGAAAACTCGTGGCGAACGGGGGAGGTGCCAGAGGACTGGAAAAAAGCAAATATAGTACCTATCTTCAAGAAAGGCAAAAAGGATGATCCTGGGAATTACAGACCTGTCAGCCTCACCTCAATCCCTGGAAAAATCATGGAGCAGCTTCTCAAAGAATCCATCCTGAAACACTTGGAGGAACGTAGAGTAATCAGGAACAGTCAGCATGGATTTACCAAGGGTAAATCATGCCTGACCAACCTCATCGCCTTCTATGATGAGATGACTGGATTTGTGGATGCGGGACGAGCCGTTGATGTGATATACCTTGACTTTAGCAAGGCTTTTGATACGGTTTCCCACAGCATTCTCATTGGCAAATTAAGGAAGTATGGGTTAGATGCATGGACTGTAAGGTGGATAGAAAACTGGCTAGAACAACGGTTTCAGCGTGTAGGAATCAATGGCTCCATGTCAAGTTGGCAGGCAGTAACAAGTGGTGTGCCCCAGGGGTCGGTCCTGGGGCCAGTTCTGTTCAATGTTTTCATTAATGATCTGGATGATGGGATAGATTGCACACTTAGTAAGTTTGCAGATGATACCAAACTGGGGGGAACAGTAGACACCCTAGAGGGCAGAGACAGGATTCAGGGAGACCTAGACAAACTGGAGCAGTGGGCCAAGAGGAATCTCATGAGGTTCAACAAGGATAAGTGTAAAATCCTGCACTTGGGACAAAAAAACCCCATGTACTGCTACAGGCTGGGGAGTGATCAGCTAAATAGCAGCACTGGAGAAAAGGACCTGGGAGTCACGGTGGATGGGAAGCTGGATATGAGTCAGCAGTGTGCTCTTGCTGCCAAAAAGGCCAATGGCATACTGGGCTGCATCAGAAGAAGTGTTACCAGCAGATCGAGGGATGTGATCATTCCCCTCTATTCTGCACTAGTGAGGCCACATCTGGAATACTGTGTCCAGTTTTGGGCTCCCCACTACAAAAAGGACATGGACAAATTAGAGAGAGTCCAGAGGAGGGCAACCAAAATGATCAAAGGGCTGGAGCACAAGCCCTATGAAGAAAGACTGAAGGAACTAGGCTTATTTAGCCTGCAGAAGAGAAGACTGAGGGGGGATTTGATAGCAACCTTCAACTACTTGAAGGGTTGCTCCAAGGAGGAGGGAGCTCGACTATTCTCGGTAGTAACAGAGGGCAGAACGAGAAGCAATGGCTTCAAGTTACAGCTGGGGCGGTCCAGGCGGGATATTAGGAAAAACTTCCTTACTAGGCGAGTAGTGAAGCATTGGAATAAGTTGCCTAGGGAGGTGGTGGAATCTCCATCTCTGGAGGTGTTCAAGTCCCAGCTGGACAAAACACTGACTGGGATGATCTAATGGGAGTGGTCCTGCTTTTTTTGGCAGGGGGTTGGACTAGATGACCTCGTGGGGTCCCTTCCAACCCTATGATTCTATGATTCTATGTGAAATCCAGCAATTTTACCCACACTTTGACCTGTCTTTCTTTATCAAAGGATGTAACATTAGAAGTCATCAGTTTTCTTGAGTTTCTTTCAAACACAATTCAGTTTTCCCTGAAACACTCTGTTCACACAGTCAAAACTAGGAAAATGCTATTAAACTATGTACGTACTTGCTGCTGCTTCCACCATCAACAAAAGGATTCCAGTGTGAAGCAAAGTCTGATCCTGCTGCCACAACCTGAAGATACAGAAATTGCAATTCGACAACTTTTTTCTTTCTTTCTTTACTTAATTGAAAGAAAACACTCTTTACCCGCATTTCTGTAGAATCCGGAGCGGCTTGGGAGGAGAACAGCAGAACATAATGACCCAGAAACAGAGGAACTTAAATTTCAAAGCTCAAGTGCATTTTACAGCCTGATGACTAGGGGAAAAAATTCCAACCTTCCTTCAGTCTGGGCTTGAAAATGACATCTGGAGATGCTGAAGAGCGCAGGTTCAATATGTCTTAAATTAAAGTGTTCTGGTACAAACTTGATAAGGTGAAAGTTTTTCTCCAAGGCTAATGGTGTAACACACCACTACTACCTTTTAGGTCCATGATCTCACAACGGGACCCCACAGTGACTCCCCCAAAAGCAGCCCTCCAACAGCTTTTACCCCATCGGCCTTAACAGGAGGCATCACATACGACACTCTTCCTGGACAGATTTTTTTGTTCAGTGATTAAGCCCCAAAGATACCAAGCTAGGAAAAGGTGCAAATATATGACACGAAGAAGGCCCATCTGGACAACTGGAATATGGCTTTAAACCAGCAGTTCTCAATCAGGGGGAACCTCAGCAGCAGTGGCCTACAAAGGAGCAGGCTCCCTGTGTCACATGTAGTTGGGGTTGAGAACCCTGCTTCAAACAACTGGATCCTGGCTTTCCTAAGTGCTGAGACTGGGGTCTCAAACTGAAGTCAATGGGAGCCATTGGTAGTCAACACTGATCAGTCCATTGTATCCACAGGCATTCTCTAATCCAGAAGAACATGTGTTGCCTGGTGGCCTGCAACTGATCTGTAGTAAATAGGTAACTGCTGAGAGTTAAAATAAACAACAAGAGGCACACAATGGAGCAAAAATGTCTGTGTGCAATACGGCTGTGATCTGAGTAACAACAAAAAGCGGCCAAAAATAACAGGTAGGAGAGAGAGCCGGGGGAATCAAATTCAGAATCTCTCATCACATTCATAAATTAATTGATGGGTTTCAACTTTCATGTGATGAAGACCCTCTATATGAACCACAGAGGGCAATTAATTTTCTTTAGAAAGTGGTGACCATCTAATAGTTGTCGTCTTGTGGCTTTTTATACATATTACCTAGCAGAGTTGAAGCATAAAATAATGGGGACATTATGATTACAAAAAAAAGTCAAGCACAAGTCCTACCATTTCATCCCGAGCTTCTGTTTCTTTCCGTAGGGGAGGCTCAAACTGCAGCTTGTCAACTGCAAAAAATCACATTTTCAACTTTAAAACCTGCAATCCAGTGACACTCTCTTATGGGCTATCTATTAAAGCAAGGAGTACATGGACAAAACATGAAGTGTATATTGCAATATTAGGCATTGCTTTTAGTTTTAACTTGCCTATACAGTTGTAAACTCTGAGCCATGAACACTGGTTTTTACAGAAGCCTTCAATGCCTAATGTGCAACAGACAAACTACGGGCTGGATGTGACCCATGGGAGCCTTTTGTCACATCTTCTAGCAAGAACTGTCTGGAGAGTGGCAGCCGTTCCCTCCTTCTGGCCCAGCCCCACCCCTTCCATGTCCCTCTCCCACCACAGGCAGTGATGGCCGTCAGCCCCCTGAGCAAAGCACAGTGGCTGCCCCCACCCACCACGTGGGCCCAGTGGTGGCACCCTGGTTGGACTGTGGCAACCACTCTTCCTAGGGCCCCGCAATGCTCTGAGCAGCCACTCCTCCCAACCACCATGTGGGCCTTGTGACGCCCTGGCCAGAGCAGGGGTGGCCACTCATGGCTCTCAGCCCCACCTCTTCCTCTGCTCCTCTTTGGCCCACATAAATACAGATGTGACCTTCAGGTTAAAAAGTTAGCCCACCCCTGCTCTAAATGCTTATGCTTTCAATGTATTTGTTATGAAACAACCCACAAAAAAGGAAATTGAGGGAAAATAGCAGTAAGAACTCCTGCTTAAAGAAATAATAATTATTTAGTTTGCCTGGGCACATCTCCAAACACAGAGAAAGTCAGTTCCTGCTTCAAAGGGCTCCAAAATGTCAGCAAGTTTTCCCTCTCAGCCCTCTGAACCTGACCAAGTAGTGTGCCAACACTGTGCAGCATGCAAAGACCTTTTTAGAACTTGCCCCCTTTGGAGCCCAAGGTACACCATCATCAGTACAGCTGATATGACCGTAACAAGTGGCCCATCCCTCCAGTGGTCAGGATGAGGCTTAGCATCAATGTGAAAAGCAGCATGAAATCCAAATGCCATCTACTTTTCTATGTTCTCCCTCACCAGTGACAGTCAAGACACATGCGTATAGCCCTGCTAACTTGTGATATTGCACAAACTGCAGATTCTGCAATATTGGGCTTCTACCATAACTCTGACAGCAGGAGCCAGTGCTCTCAGCTCTGGACAGCTGGGAGCCTCTGCTCTCTGTCCCCAGTGGCCAACAGCTGGGAGTCCCTGTGCTCAGCCTTGGGCAGCCAACAGTAGAAAATCGCAGAAAAGGAATAATGGACGTTATTGCTACAAATAGTGAGGTACATTTTTAGTTCTCTGCTACTTTCCATGGCTTGTTTGCAAATTCAGCCACAATTTTTGGACAATCATCCTCCAGTTCAAATAGGGCCTCTAGATGTAAAAACATGTTCTTTGTTCTGTAATCAACTTGGTCTTCTGTTTTATGCTTCTGTCAAATCACTGCATGTTGCCAAGTTCCAAAGGGGTAGTAGCTGTGTTAGTCTGGTTCAGCAAAATAAGTAAGGAGTCCTGGGGCACTTAAAAGACTAACAAATTTATCTATCACATGAGCTTTCATGGGAGAAAATCCCACTTTGTCAGATGCTTTGAAGACGGGGGAATTTACAGAACGCGAGGAAAATAAATGAAGGCGAGCGTAAGTCATGGGATCAGGTCATACTGTAACAGCAAATCAAACCAATTGTTAAGATTCAAACACTGGGAAACGGCACATAAATGAAGATGAAGTCACCTGTTGTAATGGGAAAAGAATCCATAGCCACAATTTAATCCTGCTTTTACACCATCAGATCTGCATTATCAGTTCCAATTCTGCAGTCTCAAGATTTCAAAGAGAAACTGCAGAATTGGAACTGATATGCAGATCTGATGGTGCGAAAGCAGGATTTAATTGTGACCATGGATTCTTTTCCCATTACAACAGGTGATCTGACTTCGTCTTCGTTTACGTGCCATTTCCCAGTGTTTGAATCTTAACAATTGCTTTGATTTGCTGTTACAATATGACCTGATCCATGACTTACACTCCCCTGCATTTTTTTCCCTCCCATTCTGTAAGCTCCCCCATCTTCACAGTGCCTGATGAAGTGGGATTTTCTCCCACAAAAGCTCATGTGATAAACAGATTTGTTAGTCTATAAGAGCCACAGGACTCCTTGCTTATTTTATCAAATCATTGTTCTCAAAGATGCCAGCTGACATTCAGAGTTTGGCACAACACCATGGCAGAGAGAGACTATGCCAATGGTCCCCAAACTGTGGGGTGTGCTCCCATAGGAAGGCACAGAGGAATATTGGGGAGTTGGGGTACTATAGGGTGCAGGCCAGCCCCTGGGGGAAGGGGAAAAGCACCACCCAGTCTCACTCCCAGCAATGGCTCATGGCCCCAGCTCCTGGGGAGGTGTGAACCAAAAATGTTTGGGACCCAGTGAACTAGGCTGATTATAGAAGATACAACACCCTGTGTTCATGTAAATCTTTGTATTCAGCAATGACATAAATGGAGTGGCAGAAAGTACAGAAGTTTTAATTTTGATCTTGGAAAAATATTAGTGAGGTTTTTGTTTGAGTTTTTTCCTGTGTGTGTGCGCCAATGGTCAAAGCAGGTCTCTAAGGAGGACATGGGCCCCTTCCATCTGTAAAAATAGACCAGCACTACATAGTGGGAAAAAGTACATTAAGAACTTACAATTTATCTCCGATGCTGTTCTTTCTGCCCTAGCATTCCTGTTTGTGGAGCGAATGGTGTGACGAATAACAGAGTGAGGCTGTAGGAGTTAAAAGCAGAAATATTACAATTTAGTCATAGTGCCTTCGGCTTAGATCTCATACCTCGCAGACAAAGAAAAAAGAGCTATCGCAATGACACACACACTGTCTGTTTCCCAACCATGTAACATCTACTGCCTGTACATAAGCCCCTTGCATTCGATAGCAAGCTTGACCTCAACTCTGTGGCAAGCCCTCTTGGTTTCTACAGCACTGCTATGTAGGTGAGTAGAATAATTTTTCACCCACCATCTGAAGTCAGAATCTAAGTTTACACAGCAAAAACAGGAGAAGATTTTTGAACACGAGCTTTTCAAACCAGAAAAAATACAAACATGCTTTCACCTCAAAATCATCGTCGTCTGCTTCACTGTAATGTGCGTGGCTGTCAGGATTATTTACTTTGTCCAACAACTCGACGGCTAGAGACCTTGAGAGACCGGGCTGTCCTACAAAACTATGCTAAAAATCACACACAAAACCAACACATTATGATTAGTTTAATATGGGGCACATATTTAATCTTATCTGCCTGGGCATCAAGAGATTAGCTGCCTTCTTGTTTTGCAAAACTTCATAATCTGGCAGTCTTCAGGAAGTCTGTTTAATGTCTTCCGAGCAAGCAGGCCTACAAAGCATGCATCAGTTTTAGCCTGACTGCATTATGGTTCAGTCGCAATTAGAAATTAAGATTCTAGTTGTGCAAACACTGCAGCATTTGCTTAACTTTACGCGTGGAAGAAGTCCCACAGAGTTCAACGGGAGTCTTTAGGTGAGCAGAATTATGTATTTGAATAAGTGCTTTCTGAATCAAGGCCTAAATCTGCATTGCGAGGTTATCAGTAAGCTATTTATATAGTTAATTCTATCTAACTGGGGGATCCAGTTACAAAATGCCAGTCCTTGGACCATTAAAACTAGATTTACTTTGTAGCATAGATAGGAATTTTTATAAAATCTTGAACCCCGCACCCCCCAATAAAATTCTTGTATAGTCCAAGGATCTATAGTTTGACTTTTGCTGCATTTGCACCATTAAGCACACTTGCATGATCGGGGTGTGAAACCAAGACCATTTGGTGCACTAACGTCCTTACTTTGTGAAACAGCAGATTTAGTGACAAGTTCCAAAGGGGTCACCGTGTTAGCCTAGTTCAGCAAACAAACAAGGAATCCTGTGGCACTTTTAAAGACTGACAAATTCTAAAAAAACCTCTAAAATTCACACATTAAATAAATTTGTTAGTCTTTTAAAAGTGCCACAGGACTCAGTAAAAAAAAAACCAAGGAGTCCTCTGGCACTTAAAGACTAACATTTATTTTTTGTATGTGCTTTCATGGGAGAAAATCCCACTTCCTCAGATGCTTCAAAGATGCAGTGGGATTTTCTCCCATGAAAGCTCATGCGAAAAATAAATCTGTTAGTCTAAGAGCAACAGGATTCCTTGTTTTATTTTTTGCTGGACTAGACTAACATGGCTGCCCCTTTGGAACTCCACAGGACTCAACAGATCTAATGCTGACTTTACAAGTTCTGACTTCTCTTTTTAGACACTCACAGTAAGAAGCCTTTCTGCTGTTGGTCTCTTCTTTGGATTTTTTGTAAGTGCTATTTTGACAAAATTATGGAATGTCGATGACCTTTACAGAAAAAGACAAACAAAATTTGATTAAGTATTTTTAAAAAGGAAAAATAACAATCACTTTCAGCGCAAAGCAAAGCATCTGCTAAATCACACTCTTGCTCAAATACCCCAAGGCATTTCAAAGATTTATACCATTTTGCTGCTAAGTAAGATAGCAGGTTAATATTACAGTCACTCTGGAAAATCCCAATACCAGAGAACCGCTGAATTCTTAAGGCACTATACAACAGAAATAAAAATAATACAGTGAATTAGGCATACAGCAAAGCCACAAAATCCAGGCAAGTCTGGTACTACCCATTATCTCATGTCACCAAGAGGAAAATAAAATGCACAATGGTGTAAGATCAGGAGAAAGCATCTGCTTCCTCTTTCTAATGCAAACGCTGAGATTTCCAAAGAACTCTAGACAACTTAAATATATCTCTTGCTTTCAAATTAATGCAAGACGTGAGGCTAAATCACTCTAAGTCCCGTCCTATGATTTTTACTTATCTTTCTTGCTCACATGCTTATTTTAATACATCTTTCAAGAGATATTTTAGCCTGAACATGACGACTTTCAGGGCAGGTCACAAAACTTATCTTATCCCGCAGCCATTTGAAAATGAGAAGGAATTGTATTGGTAGAGGGCTGATGATCTGCTTCTTGGAGGTGGGGTGTTCTACCAATACCATACTGTTACACATGCAGTTTTACTTCTGAAGTGCTTTTAAGTTAGGGCAAAAATGCCTAGAGTATATGGCCAGGTACTCTTAGTGTGCGCACAAATCGTAGGAGAGGGCACCAAGTTCAATTCACAAAAGGATTTTTTCCAGGCAATAACAATTTGAAGTGTCTGCAGGAAGCAACAATGGTAGAATCCCCCTCACAAAGATTAAAGAAAAAAAGGACAGCTACCTGGTCATCAGCAGCATTCTAAGTACTGTACACAAATTGGATTAACTGCTTAGCTACTCCAGTCTTGACCACACCCACAGGGGCAAACTAACTGTCAATTGTTTGTTCTGGAAGGTGATTTTTTTCCCTTCTCCAGACAGTTTCCTTTTTCTCTGCACCAGGAGAGGAGGATCAAGTAGCAGGAGCAGGCCCGTCCCACACAGTTTCCTGCCACTGCAGAGGCGTGTGCACTGTTGGACTTTTCTGCTGCTTTTGTTTTTAGGTTCCTATCATGTCAAGTCATCTACAAAAAAATATGTTGCTCACTGGTACATACTGCAGATGTCTCAGACTAAAACACTTCATTCTCACGGAATCATCTTTCAGATAACTGGGAGGAAAACCAGGGCACATCACCATCACTGTTTTCTTCTTCCATAGAGTAATATGTGATTAATGTCCCAGTTTTAGAGACAAATTGTTTTCAAGCATGATTAGCTGTGAATTATGTTCCAACAAAAACTTCACAGTCTGAGCTAATAATGAAGATCTTTCAGTCACATCAGAGTCAGAACAATTTAAAAATGAACAAACTATGCTAAATTTAGCTTTGATGTTGCACTTAGAACTTCACAGGCTGACTGCTTCATTCAGTGGGGTGCAGTGTGACCACAGGAAGTCTACTCACTTGGTTCTCATTGCAGAATCAGCCTTTTGTTGTAATTAAGTATTTTGTTTATCAGTAAGAATAAACTGATCCTGATCCTACAGACACTTGTGGCTTGTGAATTATACTACTGAACTGAGAAAGACAACTCGTCAATGTAAGTCACAAATGGGAATGTGTGTTTGTGGGTTCAGGACACATTCTTAGGAACTGTTGACACAAATAATCATTCACAATCTTTAAATCATGCTCTGAACGAAGAGAAAAATTTTATGCAACTCACCATTTTGCTTTTTCTTTAAGCTTTGGCGGTTGAAAGTTACTTTTGGACATTAAAAACAAAGCCCTAAGATAAGGAAGCATAACAATATTATACAACATCAAAATAATTCCTTTTACTCTAGTTTCTTGAGTTTACATTAAATACTGTATACTGTTCTGTTGCGCAACAAGAGAGAATATGAGCTGATGGAAACCAACCAAGCAGGTAGCATAAGAGATCTTGTCAAAGACAAAATAAAGTTGTTTATTGTTTTTTAAATAAAATCTATTTATTTTTATGCACAATCCCGCTTACTATGGGGCTACTATTGGGTGCAGGTATGAAAACATTTACAGAATGTTACATCCTTAAGAATCAGATGCCAGAATTTGAATCTAAGTGTTTAAATCAAGATTGGAAAACAGCAGTTCCGGGCATGCTGCAGGAATCCCTGTGTGAGATTACTGGGTCTGAGTCATGGGGGTGATTGCAGGGGTCCCTCCTGGGCTATGATTTAAGAAAACGTTTGAATGAGTGAGTCATGATCAGCTGACCTCATTGGATGAAGGTCAAACATAGGTGGCTGAAGTTCTGCAAATTCAATGGCTGTTATGCCCACAGCCCAGATATCACAGAGTTGGTTGTAACCGCCATTCTTTTCCACTGCCGCAACCTCTGGGGCCATCCTTTAAATGTAAAACCATCATTTGGTTACACAGTAGACACCATCACTTCTGTAGCACTTCCTTCAATCTGAGGATCTAAAAGCTCTTTACAAGATTATTGCAGAATTCATTCCATGGGAAAGGGCCCACAGAAACAGTGTAAATGGGATCTTCTGCCCTGGGATGAATTTCCTCCATTAAAAGAACAAAGACAAACATAAGGTCAGTGCCTTGGCCAAGTCATAAATTCTATAGCAGAGATAGGAACAGAACCCATGTTTTGTGATACCCAGGCAAATTCTCTAATCTCAAGACAAGGTTTCTTCCCTCAATCTGTTTTCCCTCACATGAAGCAAAAAACAGTATGCAATGTTTTAAAAGAATCTATCATTTATGCTAAGCTTTTCATCTGTATTCAGCCCACATTCTGGCTATTACACTAGAGAGACCTCTGTATTAAGGCAATGCCCAATTCAGTGCAGTTTGTCATAGGATGCACATCTGTGCACCCCTGGGCTATGATCTATACCAGCAACTGTCAAACTTTTTTTTTTCAGGATCCAGTTGAAAAAAAATCATTCATGCCCAAGACCATTTCAGCAATGCATTCCAGCGTTTTGGTGGCGGTAGCAGGGGGTGCCACGACCCAGTACTGGGTCCCAACCCATAGACTGAAAACCACTGATTTATATGATTTTTCTGTTCATTTATGCACTGTGATTGTATGATTTTTATGCCAATTAGGGCTTGCAAAGTTTCTTTATGAATTCTCATAGCCTATGCTACAGGATTAATATGGTATCATGTTTCCTGCAGCAACATGTATGTGTACAGATATGAAGCATGTTACATAGCACAGACCGTCAGGACTACCTCTAGCACAGAGGCTGGAGAGTTACGTGACAAAGGCAATGCAAATACCCTCCTTGGCTCAGCTAGAAGTTCAGAGAATCACAGGGCAGAAACAACTTCAGCAAGATCTAGGCCCTGCCATGCCTCAGGGAGAGACTGGCTGCAAAAACATCTGATGGCTGAACATCTTGAGCATAAACTTGGACTACGAGATCAGTTTAGGTAAAGGTATAAGGTTAGTATGCGCTTTATACTTTTTATTTCTCTGTGGTCACTCCTGACTCATTTATGTTATGATCTTCCATTGATCTGTTATATTCTCATTTAAAAGCCTACTTGACCAACAAACTAGTATTAGTTTCATCTAAAGCTGTGTGGACTTCAGAGGGTGTGAATGCAGAAGGCTGGGCACAGTCCATTTCAGTGTTAAATGCACAGACTTGAGACCATGGTGAGCAGGGGTAGGTCCCAATCCCTGTAGCACAGTGACTCCCGATGTGGTAACTGGGGCTGGGAGTACTCGCTGGGGGACAGATCCCTAGGTGATTAGAGAGAGCAGGCTCACTGCCTAGGACCGAGCACACGCAAAAAGCTGGTGTGGACTGACTCTGAGCGAGTAGTCACTTGGCAAAGCAGGATGAATTGGGGTTCAGGGGCAGAGACTGGGGGGGCTCACAGTGGCACACCAGACCAGATCTGGGGAGCAGCCTGTCTCACAGTTAAATTTGTTATTTTATAGAACCCAAGATTTACAATATGTCTGACATTTCAAAGCCTTAAATAGAAAAGATTATTTTGAAACAAAAATAGCTGAAATGTGCTTTGCTTCACTACAGTGGGTCCTGCGTGGTGGAAACCAGATGTCTACATTTAGGTTTTGGCAGGAGGAAATTACTTGCAATATTTGGATATATGGATTAATCTGTAACATGTGCTCACATACACCTATGTCACTGTTTGTGATATTAGACAGCACTTTCAAATGTTTGGTCTTTTTTCTTTTTGTTGCTGAGCTTTAACATATAAATATTATGTTTTTACATTGGTGAGAGGCAGGGAAGTCACAGAACAGAACCAAACTCCTACCAAGTGTACAGATAACATTCAGCACTATGTTAGACTGGAAAAAGTGTCCATCATGTTATTAGCATCAGTGGATATTGCAAAACAACAAAATGACAATGTCATACCTTAGCCAAGCACATAACTAAATCATTCGGTCTTTTGTCTGGAAAGTGAGAAATAGTTTATATAACTTCAGTCTGTATGTGGTTAAACATATCTGTATTTTAGAACCTCTAGCACAATTTGTAAACACTGACTTTACTCTGCATGCAGCCATTCCATTAATCAACACAATTTCTTACCAATAAGGGGTACCAATAAAAGATTTTCTCTTCGCAATGGTGGCTGTTATTTTTGCTGCTACACCAAAGTCCGCTGTAAAACAAAATGTCATCATCACTACATTTCTAGAAATTGATTTTTCATTCAACATTCAATCACTCTGTGTCAATGGGGAAACAACAACAAAACAGAACATCTCCCCACATTAAGATGAGAGAAGAGTAGAGACTTTCTCTGAAGAAGACAGCAGATTTGCATCAAACATATGGTATTGTAGATAATCCTCCTATGTACCCAGAGTCAAAATCAAGCCTCTTTAGTTTTGTTTTACCATATTTACACCACAGGACCTGAAGAATTGCAGTCTATACTGAAGGCAAAGGATCACTAGCTAGTTGTTAGAAAACAGGCATCCATGTGTGATCAGAATTAACATTGTTAATGGAAGCTCAACTGTGAGATTTCTAGGCTTTCAATTAAAATAAATCTTAAATCTCCCAAAATACGGCCACAGGACCTTTTTGAGTGGTAGCTGAAAGAAGGAAGAAAGCTGTAAAGAATTATCCTGCTGCCAATGTGTCAGATGAAGGAGATAAACCTTTCTTTCCGTCAAACAATCCTTCAGTTCCTGGCTTGAATGGGTAGGAGGAGTAACATGAGTCATGTGCCATTGTGAAGTCAACACAACCATAGAACAAGACTGCCCATTTGTATGTAACTTCTTCTTTCTCCTTTGTGACACTGTGTCCACAGAGCCCCCACCAGGGAGACTAATGAAGGATCTCTTTCCCCTGACTTAACAGAGGATGTCAGTTATGCATCATGGATACTGAAGCAGGTTCTGAAGCACAACTCTGGGCACCATCATGCTGACCTGTAGCAAACAAGTTTATGTCCAGAAGACTGCCATCAGGCAAATATCACACAATGAGGTTGCTGGTTGGCTCAGTGACTGCTTCAATAGAGGGACAGAAGAAGTGGGGGGGGAGAGTTATTTATATTCTGTCTATGCAGTGTTAAGCTTCAGGCAACTGGGTACATAACCGCTCAGCCTATTTGCCATCTGCTGCCCAAAAGATGCATGGACATATGGTTAGGCTTATACAACCTCTAGTGGGGTTATATGGAGGCAATATCATGAAGAACAACATTTTAATAATGTTAAATGCACTGATGCAGAGAAACTGCTGTACTGTGTTCCACTTCTTTTGATAAGAGACTACATATTTGCTTTATGTATCTTGTTCCATTAAATACAAGATAAGAGAAAGGAGTGTTCTTATCATATTCTCTGCTGGTAGTTTTCAGGAGAGTGAGCCGTTGTGTATCTACAATGTAAGTGTTAAACTTTTCTCATTGAAATGAAGAACTGGTAGTTTAATTTATCATCTTTTGAATGATTCAATTAAAAAACCATCTTTCATAGACTCTCAGACTCTAAGGTCAGAAGAGGCCAATAGAATCATCTAGTCTGACCACCTGCACAATGCAGGCCACAGAACCTCACCCATCCACTCCTGCAATAAACGTCCGTCTTATGACTGAGTTATTAAAGTCTTCAAATCATTATTTAAAAACGTTAAGATACAGAGTATCCACCAGCAAATGAGCCATGTTCCATGCTACATAGGAAGGCAAAAAACCCTCAGAGCCCTAGCCAATCTTCCCCGGGAAAATTCCCTCCCATCCCCAAATATGGCAATCAAGTAAACCCTGAGCATGTGGGCAAGTCTCACCAGCCAGTCACCCAAGAAAGAATTCTCTGTAGTAACTCAGAACCCACCCCATCCTATCTCCCTTCTCTGGCCGCTGATCAGTCATCTACCATACCAGGCTGCCCCATCATACCATTTATTTATTAGTAATTCAATGCAAATAACCTACCTAACTTTATGTCTCCATGGTCTGTTAGCAAAATATTCGCACCCTAAAACAACACATCCAAAAAGTTAATATGCTAAAATAATATTTGGAATAGCTTTTCTGCATTACAAAATATTAAATTAACCACTATAGTTTTAAGTGACCTCACCTTAATATCTCTGTGCATTTTGCCTTTCATGTGCAAATAAGCAAGACCCTACAAGTAAAAAATAAACTTATAACTCAAGTTTGCCACAGGTTAAACATATTACAAAATATAACATTTCATATTTGAGTTTTTCACCATTTAAACTCAATCTGCAGTTTTAACTGAAAGTAGAGAAAATTAACATTGAGGTTTTGATAAAACGAGTTCTTGGCTTCTACTCCTCACTCCACCTGATGGCAACACCCACATGTGCAGAGTTTTTTTTTTTTTAAACACGTTATGCCTGTAACATTTTGTTAGATATATTTTTAGCTTCAAAATGCACTCCAGAGGCTTAAGATTTATGACTGAAGCCAATAAAGTTTATTTACTTCTCAAATCTAGAAAGTTTTCAGCCAAAGTGTGCAAGCCTGGGTGTCTAAATCCACATTCCAGCTCATAAATAAAAGTGGACTTGTTTTCAGAGGTAACTTGCACCAAAGTCTCTTGCTGCAAATCAAAACAGGTTCTGCAGCACCAGCTTTTAGAGCCAGCAATATATTAGCTAAGAACAGAGTTGCCATATCAGATCATTTCATTGCCCCATCTACTCGATAGCCTGCTTTTAGCAGTGACCAGGTCACTCAGTGCTTCATAGGGAAGTGAAAAGCGTCTTCTGTGGTTCCTGTACAGTCCCCCAAATACACATGGATGTATGAAATATGGATGGTGCAATTCCTTCCTGACACAAAAATGTCCTCAGCAGTTTACATGATGAAGCAAGGTTTGACTATCAGTATTGTCCTAGCTTGCATTTCTATAATTAATTATCATAAAACAAAGCAGAACTTTAGCAGTCTACCTGTGGAATTTTTCCCTCTACAAAATATTAAAATTCACTGCTATAGCTTGTTTATACATCACAAAAATATTTCCTTTTACTGCTGCTCAACTACTCACCCTCTCTTACTAGGAACCAGCTGTCCTCTGCAATGAGATTCAGAAATTTGCCCTAAACAACAGCTGCAATGCATCACTGTCAGTTATATAAACAAGGAGTCCGGTCATCTTCAAAGCATCTGATGAAGTTGGATTTTCTCCCACAAAAGCTCATG
Organism: Podocnemis expansa; assembly: GCA_007922195.1. Lineage (NCBI taxonomy): Eukaryota > Metazoa > Chordata > Testudines > Podocnemididae > Podocnemis > Podocnemis expansa. Next base: position 455,672 of record ML681997.1, read on the forward strand.
CGATAAATAAATCTGTTAGTCTTTAAAAGTGCCACTGGACTCCTTGTCTGTTTTAACAAATGTATGTGTCAAATGAGCTTTCATGGGAGAGAATCTCATTTCATCAGATGCTGATAAAGTGGGATTTTCTCCCATGAAAGCTCATGAGATAGATAAATTTGTTAGTCTTTAAAAGTGCCACCAGAATCCTTGCTTGTTTTGCTGGACTAGACTAACACGGCTACTGCTTTGGAATATGTCCGTTATGCAACGGATGAGAAAAGCCAGGTGGAGCTAAAGCTCCAAATCTCCAAAGACTTACACATGATTAAAATAGTTGCACTGAAATCAGTGGGCCTACTCCTGTGGTTAGAATTAAACATGGGCAGGACTGGCGCTTATGGTTTTGATCCTGCCAGGTAGACTCTTACGGCTGCAAAAAAGCCCTTTGCAGGATCAGGGGATAGGGGAACTAAAATTATTTAATGAAGTGTTTGTTGCCCCATACTGTAATAGCCTGCTAATTTATATGAATGGAAATACAAAAAACTAACTTGTTAACCCTAGTGAATTGGTCTCATTCAAGCTGTATTCCCAGGATCTACAAATTTAAGTGCCCAGCATCTCTTTCTGAAATAGTCTTGCTGCCACATCTTCATTATGTATATCAAAAAGAGGCTTTGTTGTGTATCTACAGCAGTACAGTACCTGTAAAGTTTCTCTGCACACATATGCAATTTGCAACTCTGACAGTGGTCCTGTTACTGAAAAGAGAAAGATAAAATCAAGTCTGTGCATTGTACTGCACACTGTACATACACCACTGTAAAGCAGTCATTAGAACAGGGTAGTATCAAACCTGCAAAAGTTAAAGGGAACTTAAAATATAGTTTATTTCAACTAATGACTTAAAAATACTTTCAGCTGTTACTCAGACAGTGTCCTTCCGTAGTTTTATAGCCACAGTTTTCTTTATTAAAACAAAAGAGTGTTGTTACCCGACTTTTCCAACTATAAAAAAATTGATTTAAAGAGTTTCTCAGAAAGCTATGACCAGATGAAGATGGGAAAATAAGCTTTACATCAACTGGCAGTTTAAGGGTTAATACACTATGCAGAGAATTAGGTACATGTTTTTATTATTTTTAATAGGAATAGGTACACTTCTCCTAGTCATCACAGTGGAAATATTCCTCCAAACACTTAGCTGTCAAAAGGGCTCCGTTTATTCCTATTTAGGATCTAACTATCCATGATAAATGCGCTTATTTGTATTTTAATGTCTAGTATAAAACAATAGAACATGAACACAAAATAACTGTCACCCGGTTTATGAGAAGTTCTTGACCAGTTTTGTAGAACTTAAGCCAAAATGAAATAATTGCTCACTCACAGGGAACAAACAGTAACAAATATGCTTGGATTGCCATTAAACTGATTCTTTATTGTTCTGTCATATTTTCTTTTCTTTTCTTTTCACTTTGAAAAGATACAAATAAATACCAAAAGAAGTTTCAAAATACTCACCATGGTAAATGTCTTGAAGTGATCCACCTCCACAGTACTCCATGCAAATCCATAGCTTTTCACGGCTATTTGTAAAAAGTTAAACATAATTTTTAGTAACTGGCTGATCTACATACAGCAGCTCAGTCAATAATTACCATGATTTTATTATTTAACTACTAGTTATTTGATGGTTATGGTTTCCATTTTCTTACCACCTGAGGAATTCTAAAATTCTGATGTATCACAAAACCAGACATACAATTTGGATGTCATTTAACACACACAGAGCAATCAAGTAAACATCAATTCTCACTTAATGTGAAATTGCTTATGGTGTCACATTCACCGACAAATTGTTCTGTTGATCAGAACTAAAACACAATTGCTTTAACTGTGACTTTTTCTCTAAAATAAAGTTATTGTAAAAATACAACTGAGGCATACCTTCTGTTAACCAAGATAAAACTCTCTCAACATACTTTCTTGTAGTTTCAATGCTCGAAAGGAATGTTCCTCATATATTCCATACCTCCATTTTTCAAACAACTTTTTTCAATTTTTTAAATCCAATTCAAGGATTTAGCCATGCAAGTCCAATTCAATTTACTCTGAGCTGCACATTTCAATTTGAAAATGCAACCCCCTAAGCAATTTGGAAGTAAGATCTCTTTGAATTATGTAGCTAGAAGAGCCCAAATCTGGAAAATATTGATATCTATTCCCACAGAGCCCACCAATAAACTGCAGAATTCTAGAGACATGGAAAATATTCTCCATATTTTTGTACAGTATTTAATGTGTATACCTGAAAACATAGCCAGCTGGCCTCCCCTACTCTCTCACTTCAGTATTTCCCAGCTAGCACACTGCAGCTATGAAATCTGACTATTCCGAACAATTCTGATTTAGAATATTTACCAATCACAGCTAGCTAGCTATATTTCTGTAACTAAAAACAACACATTAAATAAAATACCAAGAAATGTAACTCTTTTGGTCAGTAACTAGCCTTTCTTATTTTAAAAGTTATTAGAATATCAAATCTCCCCAACATGCCCAGTAGGAAACCAAAATTCCCAAAACATCAGCCTATGAGGCGGGATACACCGCAACAGTCTCCAAGACAAAAGGTTTCTGTTTAGCAGAGAGAGTGCAATACTGGTCACTATCCGAAAAGACAAGTGACCATATGGGGAGGTGAACTGTGGGGGGAGAATGAAGGCAGTACTCCAAGGGGAGGGTCGTGCTGAGGAAAAGTTGCAGAAATGTGTACAATTAAACAGCATTTACCTTAGATAGCTCCCAAAGTAGGCCACAATGTTGCAATGCTTACATTCTTTGACCATGTATATTTCTTGCTGTATCAATGAAAAATCATCTCCTGAAAAAATAAGAGACAGCATGGTCAAGTCAGCAACACAGATAAAACACACATCTTTAAGTGCTTCCAACACATCGCCTCATTCGATATCAGTTATCCACGCACAGTTCTCAATCTCTGTTACAGTCTTTTTATGACAGATGGGGGGGGAAGCAGGGGCGGCAAGAGAGATAGCATGCGTTAGCTGGGCAGTCAAGAGGTAGCCTGCAATCTGATCAGTTCAGACTCTAGCTCAGTTCACTCACTGCAGGGCTCTGGAAAGACAGTGCTCATCATCTCAGTAGTGAAACATCATAGAGGGCTCTGCCGCTGCTTCTCTAGCACCTTAGGAATGGAAGGAACGGATTCTGTACTGAGTCGGTCTAACTCTTCATTTGTGGGGACAGGGAGGGAAAGGTATATAGCAGGTGCGGCCAAACTGTGGCTTGGGAGCCATATGTGGCTCTTGAATGAAAAAGTGTGGCTCCTGGCAGAACGCCATCAAAATCAATTTAGGAACGCAGCCCCAGCCCAGGAGTTCAAGAGGGGGTCAGGACGGTAGGGAGAAGCGCTGCATGGTCAGGATTTTAAATAACTCGCCACTAGCCTGCAGTCTTCTACATCAAGCAGCAGCTAAGTTTTTACTGTATAGGCCTAAATTTTCATGGTAACCTTAATTATTAGAATCTGACATTAGTAGGATCATTAAAGTGTGCAATGAATTTTAAACTTAGTAATTCTGGAGTAGGTAAAAGTATGTGGCTATATGCCTCAGTGCAGCTCTCGAAGGTTTAATAATCAACTTGTGTGGCTCTTGAGTTCCATAAGTTTGGCCACCCCTGGTATATAGTATTGGTGACTCAAGAGCTCTGAAGGTGGAAGGAAAGGGACCCCTGGAAAGAAGGCTTTTGAGGACCAGCTCCAGATCAGTGGAGGAAAGCAGACACCACAAAGACTATTTCTAAAAACACTCAGTACGAAGTTAATTCAGAGGGACTGTATTGTCTGCACAACACTTTCAGTCACTGACGACTAAGAGGAGGAGGTCAGAGTAAAAGACCTGACCTCTGCTCTCTTCACTATAGATGCATTTTAAGATGATGGTTCTTAGTGCCTTTATAAGTACAAATCAAATGTCCTAAATAACGTCTGCTTGAACACATTCTAATTAAAAGCCACTTTTGACACTGTTGCTTTCCACTTCATATTTCTGCCTTCTAAATTTAAAGGGACACTCAAAGAAATGTCTCAATTTTTTAATTTTATAAACAGCGTTTTTTGAAAGAAACTAAAACAATAACACTGTTTGCTTAATCCCCAGTCATTGTGATGAACATCCCCCAGAGGATTTAGAACCCAACCACTGTGGCATCAAAGCGCAGATCCTCAGTTCAGAGAGCTAAACCTAAATCCCCTCGAAAGTCTCGTCTCCAAGGACCTTAAACTGCGTGTACTGTAAGCAAAGATTAGACTGATTACATTGATTTTCCCCTCCCAGGCTCAGAAACTCCAAAACAATTAGAAGTGAGAATCTTAAAAATCTGAGGTGTTATTAGCAAGGGCGGGGGGGTAGACAATTTACATGAGCTGAGAGAAGCCCCTTAATATAAGCCAGAAATACTGAGCTACACGTCGTGGATTCATTTCAAACGTTCTTTTTAGACAAGAGGCATGAAGACGAGAGATTCACAACTTCAGTTCTTCCCTGTGTGATAATTTACCATAATTCACAGGTTTAACTCACCTATGCCAACTTTCACTCTACATATATTATAACCCTCTGTGAACAGTTTCAAAATGGAAAAGAAACAAGGAGTCTTGTGGCGCTTTTAAAGACCAACACATTTATTTACCACATGAGCTTTCATGGGAGAAAAATCACACTTTGTCAGATGCTCTGAAGACTCCTCAAAGCATCTGATGACATGAGATTTACTCCCACGAAATCTCATGTGATAAATAAACAGGACTCCTTGTTTGTTTGGTGAACCAGACTGTCAGAGCAACTCCTTTGAAACATGTGTATTATGTAAACCGTTTGCACCTTACTGCAATATATAATGCAGATAGTAGAAATTAACATCAATTTGCCTCCTCTCCCAAACAAAATAAGCTCTACAGTCAATACCTAGTTTGACCAGCTCACCAATTTTATTCCGCAATAGCATAGCATGATGTCCCCAGCAAGGACGTTGTGCAGATCCAATTAAATCAATGAAAATCTTTCCATTTACTTCAACTACAGTTGGATGGGACCCTAAACAACTGGGTACTAAGATTACTATGCTTTCTTTCTTACAGTGTTAACCAGGAAACAGTCACAAAAGGGCTGGTGATGGTGTTTAAAAGAGTGTGACTGTAGGTCCCATTTTGGAACTCACATTTTAAATGAAGTTCTTTGGCAACAGGGGTTCATTTAAACTCCAAGACAAAACCTACATTACAATGGAGTCAAGGCTGAGAGTAAATATAGTAACAGTTATACCAGAGTTTAGCATTACAAACGCAGCAATAAAGAGTTAATTACACTTAAAAAGCCTCACAGTTAAAACCAAATAACCTTAACTCTGCTTTGGAGCAACATACATAATGATAAAGGAATCTTTACTCAGAATTTGGAAAAAGCCCATTTTTTTAAAGACATTTTAGGGTTTTATTTTTTAATTTGTTCTTCCACAGTGTCACTACACGAAGAGTTAAAGCTCTGACAGAGCACAACAGCAAAAATACTGACTAGTTTAAAACCAAAGCTTCAAAGAGAAAACCACAGAGTTAGAATTCATATTCAAATTTGACACCATTAACTTAGGTTTGAAGAGACACACAAACTGGTTTTCTCTCTTCTAACAATGATCCTCGCTTCCTTCAACCTGATCACTTTCAGATATGGTTGTTCCACACTGGTAGATTCTATAAAACTTGTCTGATTTGCTAAAGTCAATCTGACCTGATGCAGTGAAATGCAATCACAGGATTTATCTTTACCTCCCATACTGTCAGTTTTCCATTTTCTAGCATCTAATGAAGTGGGATTTCACTCACAAAAGCTCATGCAAAAAATACATTTGTTAGTCTTCAAAAGTGCCACAGGATTCCCCAACTGTTTTAGCAAAAATACCAACTCTCAAAAGGAAGCTTCTTTGGTTTTTTTTTTTAAGACATCACCAGAGATATTTCCAAAAATCGAGACAAGACCTCTGAAGAGTAAGTGGGAAACCTTCAAACACAACTGTCCAGTTCAAATAAGAGACACCCCAAAAAAGAACTCCAGGAGATGAGAGAGTTTGGATTCGCCACTCATCTATCTGACAAGATGACCCTCAGAAATAATACTTAGTAAATGGATTGAGTGAGGTCTACACGGCTATAGATCAGCGGTTCCTAGCCTTTTCCTTTATGCAGACCACTACATCATCATCAAAAGTTTTTGCAGACTACCATGTAAGCAAGCCATTTTTAATATTTCTAAGATAGCCTACGGCTGATGGGAGTCAAACTTACACATCAAGGGGTATTAAAAACGCAGCTATTTCTAATAATTTATTGTGCTTGCTAAACATATTGTGCTCGTCACAATACATTTACCTGCAGTAATTATCTTTCTTCCCCCCCCCCCCCCCGGCCCCCTGCAGTACCTTCATGGACCACAGGCTGGGAACCACTGCTATAGATCAGATATGCTATTCATATATGATGTTAACAGCATTGCTCAAGGAAATGGGGTGAGGTCAAACAAGAAGTGGAGAAGGCTGCCCAAGAGCCTTTGCCTGCTTCACGTAAGACCGCAAGGATGTCTGAATATTGAATATATGCAGAAAGGTCTCACCGGGGTGGGCAGGAAGGCATGGAGCCAACACTGACAACACAATGGGCTCTTTGAACATGAAACTCAAACACCACAGAGAAGACTCTTGCAGGTGCCTGTAGCTGAGCACCTTGATAGCTGTTCTTATTTGTTTATATACTACAAACGAAATAAAAAAATAATGAAGCATTTCTATAAACCAGATGATCAAGTTCTGCACAGATTTTGTACCAACCAAGGACGTTACCCCACAATCAAACTGAATTTTGCAATAAATTCATGTGCCTGCCTATAACAATAACCATGAAGAGAGGAATTCTGGGTTTGAGTCAAGAGGATTAATCCACTCCAGCATCTATTATGACAATTTTTCTACCAGATCCTGAGTTATGATCTATATGATTTTCCTGTTCACTTATACACTGCAATTGTATGATTTGTTGCCAATTACACCATGCAATGTTTCTTTATGGATGCTAATAACCTATTCTACATGATTTCCACAATGATATGTCTCCTGTCTTCATGCGTGTGAACAGACATGAAACCTGCTTTCCATGGCTCAGAGAGGGAGAACAGATATTATAAGTCTTTCCCAGCAGCAGTGAGCAAACAACTCTGAAAGAGGCAAAAGATGTGCTAATTGAGGTGGCTGGGAAGAGACAAAGTGATCACCTTTGCCCAGAAATGGAGGGGTTGAGGGGTTTGAAAACAAAGACAGAGACCTGGAAGATTTCAGGGCTTTTGGCTTGGGACTCTCCATCTTGAAACAACTTCAACCAAGATCTGGGCCCTCCCTGATCACAGGCAGAGACCGGCTGCACAAACATCTAACATCTGAACACCTTGAGCGTAAAACTTGTTTGGACTATGAGGTTAGTTTAAGCAGGGCTGTAACTACGGTGGGGCAAATGGGGCTTTGCCTCAGGCACAGTGGAGCAGCTCAATAGAGCCGCTCTATTAAAGGGCACATTTCATGCTGCTGGCCCCAAGCGCCACTAATTGCAAGGGGCGCGTTCCAATCAGACCACGCCTTGGGCGCTGAAACAGAATGTTATGGCTCTGAGTTTAAGTAGAGATATTAGGGTAGTATGTGTGTTTTACCTTTTATTTCCTTGTGGTCTCTCCTGACTCATTTATATTGTGATTCTGCCATGACTGTCCATATTCTCACTTAGAATTGTAATCTGATCAATCAACTAGTAGTAGTTTTACCTATAGTTATGTGATCTTTGTAGGGTATGAGTGAAAGGGGCAGTGCACAATCCATTTTTTGTTAAATGGATGGACTTCGTGTGTGGTGACTGAGAGGGGTTCCCAATTTCCGTACACAGAGGCACCTGGTGTAGTAACTGGGGCTGGGGGACTGTCCCTCCAGTAGCCAGGGGGCATACACTCATCGCTTGGGACCAGTTGCACACCAGAGGCCAGAGTGGACTGATTCAGGCGTGAATGGTCACTTAGCAAAGTGGGTCAAATCAGGGGTCAGGAGTGGGATTTGGGAGGTCACAGCGGCACACCAGACTGGATCTGGGGAGCGGCCTGTCACAGCCTGCCTATAACGATTACTGTGAAGAGAGGAATTCTGGGTTTGTGTCAAGTGAATTAATTTGCTCCAGCATCTATTATGACAAGTTTTCCACCAGAAACTGTTAAAATGCTTATGAGCAATGCAGTGGAGCATTTCAAACTATTTTTAAAGAAGGTCAACCTCAAATTCAAAAGAACAATTCTGAAGGAAGAAATCAACACCAAGGCGGTATTAACTTCCACTACATGACAATGTCCGCAGTGTCATCACAGCCCTGTTGGCTCCAGGATCTGAGAGAAATCAGGCTTATGAGACAATATTGTTCATTGGACCAATTTCTGTTGGTGAAATATGCAAGCTTTCATGCTCCACATAGCTTGTCCTCAGATTGTGGAGCTCAAAAGCTTGCCTTTTTCACCAACAGAAGTCAGTCCAATAAAAAGTATTACCTCATCCACTATGTCTATATAGATAATATTTCCAGACGGGTAGCCTGGTGGTCTGTGTACTGCAAAACAATGAGAGTCCTGTGGCACCTTATAGACTATAGTAATAGATGTGAAAAATAAATCTGTCAGTCAAAGTGCCACACAACTCCTTGGTTTTTTTACAGTAATAGGTAATGCTAGTTCTCCAGCTGTTTGCATCATATCAAATATCAGATCTTCTGTAACAGAAATGTCCTCACTTCAGAGGATCTTTCATTTGAAAAACTGCATTTTATTCTAAAAATAAGCATTCCAACAGTCACTGAAGATTGTCTATTCATTGAGATTTGAATATACATGGCTCTTTTGCTGTTTTTCAAAGAGATCAAACAAGGTCCCTGCCCTAAATGTCTCACAATCACAATAGCAGCCTGACTTGCCCTTACAGAGACCTTGCCAAGGAAAGAGAGTTTTAGAAGGGATCTGAAGGAGGAGGTAGAAGACACTTGCCAGATGTTGACAAAGGTGGTCCTGAGCACAGTGGATAGTGCAAAAGAAGTGTGAAGAATGGAGCAGTAGGAAAAGAAACCTCGCTGGAGTACACAGAAAAGAAAGTGAGGTCAGATATGTAGATGGGAGAGGAGTTATGGAGAGCTTTAAAGTGAGGGAGGATGAGCAAACTCAAAAGAATAAAGGAATGAATACAGAGGTCTAAGGGAGGAAAGGAGAAAGCCGTTAGGATACTAGGAGAGCAAGGAGTGCTAGGTGGCAGTATCTTGGACAGACTCTATGAAGAGGCCAATGGAGTGGTCAAGCTGATCTACTCCTAAGTTCATACAGAAATGAAGAAAATTAGCAATAGGGCCTAACAGTAATACTCGATCTCAACATTTCGTTGGAAGACAGCAAAGTAAGAACCTGATCCTGAGCAAAGTAGCTGATGACAAAATACCCTTGCAATGCAATCTACTTCTGTTTTAGTCATCAGAGACTACTCCATGCTCAACAACATGGAATCGGAAAAATGTACTTTTGTCCACTCATATGTTTGCAATTATAGCTTATGTGGCCTGCGGAGCAAAAAGCCGGCTTGGGGAGCTGTTGTAAATCATGCAAGCTGCACGATGACTCACTGCAGCTTGCTAGTATTATGTAATTGCATCCATACAGCTAAACATACAGCTTACAGAATAGAGGCAGTGACAAGACAGAGTATTTTTCCCCACATCAAAACTGGTGGTTGAACCTATTCCATTTGGCTCAACAATCTGCTCTTCTCCCTGCCAACTGTGCTACAGAGTAGACTATCCAGAACGCATAAGTTAAGCAAGTTAGGGCCTGGTAATTTAAGCCAGATCAGTATTTGGAGGAGAGAGCTCTAAGAAACGCTAAGGACCATCTACACTAGTGGAACTGTTCCAGTTGCAATTAAAGTTTTAAAATTAGCCCAACTAGCCAGTATTAGTTCTCAGCAGCCATCCTAAACCAGGTGTTGGATCATCCTGGATCCACAAACGCGGAGCACATAAATCCCTGGAGCATGTCCTACCCTCTATGGTTCATACAGGGAACGTTTGCTCTTGATCATATTTTCCTTTGTTCCACTGTCTGCTTTTAACAATACCATCCTGTGTAAGGAGCTACACACAGCATGTGAAGCCAAGGACACACCCACACCCTGGACTAACTCTTAATTGCTGGATTTGTTGTTTATTTTTCAGAGATTCCCAATGGACAATTTCACAGTCACTGTGTCAACAAAATGATATTTTGCACAATCTCAGTGCTGCATCGTGGGGTTGGGGTTTGCACGAAGGGACAATCATAGGACCGGAAGGGACCTCGAGAAGTCATCTAGTACTCTGCATTTATGTCAGGAACAAGCACTATCCTCTAGACCAATGGTTTTCAAACTTTCTTCCTCAGGACCCAGTTGAAAAGAAATCATTTATGCCCACAACCCACCAATTACCTCTTTGAGCAATGCACTCCAGTCTTTTGGCAGTGGCTGCAAGGGGTGCTGTGACCCAATACTGGGTCCTGACCCTAAGTTTGATAACCACTGCTCTAGACCATCCCTAACAGGTGTTTGTCAACCCACTCTTAAAAATCTCCAGTCACACACTCCACAATCGCCCCAGGCAATTTATGCCAGTACTTAATTACCCTGACAGTTAAGAAGTTTTTCCTGATGCCCAACCTAAACCGCCCTTGTTGCAATTTAAAGCTGATTGCTTCTTGTCTTATCTTCAGAAGTTAATGAGAACAATTTTTCTCCCTCCTCCTTAGAACAACCTTTTATGTACTAGAAAACTGTTATGTCCACCTCAGTTTTCTCTTCTCCAGACTCAATTCAATTTTTTCAGTCTTCCTTTATAGGTCATGCTTTCTAGATCTCGAATCATTTTCGCTCCTCTTCTCTGGACTGTCTCCAATTTGTCCATGTTTCTCTGAAATGTGGCACTCAGAACTGGACATAATACTCCAGCTGAGGCCTGATCAGCGTGGAGTACACTGGAAATACGTCTCGTGTCTTGAGAGAGTGACAGGGAGGGATGAATAGAGATGAGACGAGCCTCAATTGCCCTTGGATCTGCATCCAACTGACAGATTTTTGGACTGCCAAAGATGCCACTCCAGGGCTGGGCAAGAGCATTGGGAAGCCAACATGCACCCTGCCAGCTAGTTTGCCAACACTCCTGATCCAAGCTTGCACTGTCAATTCTAAGCTACACATGTTGTGGACCCATCTTAGTCTTGCTGGCAAAGAGGTAATATGATACAATATACACCTTCAGAACAGAAGCAAATACACATCATCCATGGGGCAAATAACGTTACACGTTTTGCCACAAAAAGGTGTAGATGGGGCTCCAAAGGTCCTGGAACAAGTGGAGTTTACAGACTTTTCCCTTCCTGACCCACAGTGCTGGAATCAAAAGGAAGGCACTGCAGTTTGCGCCATCCGTAGCCATTAAAGATCTCTCTAGCATTTTATCAGCGTCGAGGTCCCTTGGCTAAACTCCAGCTCAGGAAACAACTAATAACTTGAATTATGCCATTTCTCAAGTGTTTGTATTTGAATTAGAGCCCTGAGAACAGGCAAAAAAAAAAAAAAAAAAAAAAGCACAAAAATCCATAGCAAAGCTGGCCAAGGTGCAATAACCAGATTTCACTAACCCCTATAGAAATTTACAGAACTCTTCCCATTCCACCCAATGTCGGGGAGGAGTCATTCCAATCTAGTCACGGGTTTGATTTGTGCTGATAACTGATGCAGCTTTCACCATGTGCAGATTTTAATTTAAAATGGAATTTCGTGCTTTGATCTCCCTCCCCGCCCAGAGAAGTGTGTTCGAATATTTTCAGGACACAATTCAAGTACACCAAAGCACCATGTGTGACAGACCAAAGGACTCTAGACATTTCTAGTGAGGAGATGCAGATCCCTATTTTATGTCTTACTCTGCAGTTACAGAGCTATGGTAACACGACCACAGCTCTAGGGTGTGAGCACATTGAACTCTGGCTTTCACCTACCTGTCTGATGTTTTGTAAGTCCTAAATAACATAATGGTTAGTCCACATTTGTTAAGCAGACCTGTTTTGCCCAGGGGTATTTTCTGTGATCCTAATAAATCTGTAGAACTTGACAGTGTGAATTCAAAACCCTGCACCTGAAGAGTGGAAACTTTTTACATCCAAGGCTTTTCCACCAGCAGATTTTATCAGCAAGTATCTGGCTTTTGGTTGGTAATCACATTATCTATGCTGACACGAAATCTACTCATGACTGACCACTACAGCTTTAAACTTTGCAGTGTCTAAGCTGGAAAGCTTGTTTCTCCCATCAAGAGATGTTGGTCCAAGAAAGATATTACAGCACCCACCTTTTCTCTCTAATATCCTGGGACCGACAGTCACAACGACCCCGCACACACCGTGCCCTGGGACAGTTTAGCATCCCAGAACCTCAGTGCTGTGCCAGGGCTCCCTTCACGAGCCTTCTGAGACATCCAGGGGATGATCTTGTGCCTCATGCCTATTTAAGGCAGCTGGGCTCACAGTTCTGGCTAGAGGATGTGTGAAGCAGCACAAGGGCAGGTCTACACTCCCTGTGCCTTTCGGCGGCAGTGGAACATAGACACGGAAGTTACCTAAAATAACCAGCTTATCTACCATTGAGCTTCTCTGAGCCCCACACACACACTGCACTGGTGGGAAGGGAGGACCTCCCTTCCAACCAGCATTACCCACTTGCTAGGGTGGTGCTGCAGGATCAAACTTCATGATAGACTGAGTGGGTCTTCACAGACCCAAGCAGTCGATCGAGAAGTCTGAACTGACAGCAATGAATTTGCTGCCATCAGTGAAGGTGTGCCCAGAGACTCTTCCCAAGGGATCAAGCAAGATGTGGTTACAACTGATGGGGGAGGAGGTTGTCTCTGACCTGATGGACCCTGTTTTAGAGGTCCTTCAGAGCTGTAAGATGACCCCTCAGACGTGTGCTGCTCCCTTTCAAACCTTCCCCTAGGTTGGTAGTCAGCTAGGGAGCAGCCTGCCCCCCCTTCCCCCCCCGGATCACTGGAAGGCACTGCAGAAGACAGCCAATTCGGGTAGATTCAGAGGATCTGCCCAGGAAGCATCAGGGGGTGGAGGCTCTGTAGGTGTAACGCAGCCATCTCAGGGGAACACTCTTCTCCTGGAGACATGCAGGCACTGAGCTTGGGGCTCTAGGTCACAATTAGTCTAATCTCAAACCACTGCATCCCAGCATTTCCCCCCTCCTCCAGGTGCATGCAGGCCCCTGACTCTTCAATGTCCATGGAACAGCAGATGCCTCTTGTCCCTCCCCGGTCTGCTTTCTTCCCCAGCTTCAGGCTTTTATCTCTTTGCTGCCTTCCCTTCTGATTTTTGAATGGTCTCCTCCCCAACCTTCCTCTCATCCACATCTGGGGGCTCCCAAGTTTCATCTTGCTCCAGCCACTTCCCACACTGGCTGTCGTCTTCATTTTATTAATTCTGTACCAGCCTGTTGTGTGGCAGTGGGGGTGTCTCTGGCCTCTGTGGCTCACTGCTGGGGCACATGTCCAAGAAGCAGCAAGCTCAGGGGAAAAGAGCACCAAAGGTGGGGTCCTCCAAGCTTGACTGAAGAGGACTCTCCTGAGCACCCCTTTTGGAAACCACAGGCCTGTTCCTCTAAAGGCCAGGGTGTGAACAAAGGCCAATCAGGGCCCTACTGGTCCAGTTAAAGCCCAGCTCCCACCTAGGATAGTTTGTTCCCTGGCAGGATATTGCACAGCTAGCTATTTGGGGAGAGAACCTAAGAACCTTGGCCCTGAGATAATGGTGAACCTACAGGGCCCTGGGAGGAAGAGGCTCAGGGAAGAAGCAGCAGTGAATTGAATCAAGCACAGCCCACCTGCTGTTTACAGAGTTGTTGGGCTGGAGCCCAGATTACTGGTGAACTCAGGTTCCCCGCCTGGCTGCAGATAAAGTGGTATAAACCCAAAGAAGGGGACAGAGTTTATTTGGGAGCCTGAACAAAGGGATGAATTTAAAGGGCCCAGAGCCAGGGCTGCTGTCCCAAGTGACTGCTGATTGATTCTTTAATAAGATGGAAGGGGTTCATTGGACTTTACATCTTGGCCATAGGGCCCAGACACTGAAGACAAACCATAGCAACTTGTACGAGGCATCAGGGTGAGAGGAGGATTTCAATACTGCTCTCAGCCACATGCAGGTGCTCCCGAGGTGAGTGTCCCCTCACCTATGTTCCCTCTAAGCTGTGCGCGTGTGCGCATGCACACAGGCTGTGAAGCCCGTGCACATAACAAGATAAAGCATGCACAAAAAATTTCAACGGTGCTAATATTTTTGTGCTACTTGAAGAAGGCTGTTTCAAATAGCATGTTTCAAATAAGGTTTTTGTAATTTATAAAATTATTTCCATCACCATATCAAAATAAAATTTAGATATTATTTGCATCATATACATTTGCTTCGTTGCACTCACAAGTTTGACCACACTCACTGGAGTGCGCATAAATTTGGATACAGGTTCTCAAAATTTGCACAAAAGAAATTTTTTGCGCACAGACTATGAAAAATTAGAGGGAACATTGCCCCTCACAGTCAGTAAAAGGTTACACAAAGAATGGAAAAGTGATCACCTGTAACTCAGATACGCTGCAATCTGAAGACAGAGGAGTGAATTACCAGAACATCCCAGCAAGCATAAGCACAAGTCACAGACTCCATGACTTTCAGAGACCACCATGAAAACATCCTCTTCAGCTTCAGCTCCATGGCCTGGAACCCAAACTGGGAGCTGCTGGGGACTGACAGGCCATGGAGCTCATCTGCTGTGGATGAGGCGTAGTGGGGCTGCAGTCCCCAGGCTCGAAAAGAGTTTTTACCCCGAATCATCGAACACGCTTAGAGCTTATGAAAAGCACACAGTTCATACTCATCAAGTTGCTAATGACATATATGATCTCACATCATAGGCACAGAGCTACCCTGAATCTTCCCAACACCTGCGGATGCCAAACGCCTTTTTTTGTTTTATTAAAATGTGCCTGGGGACAAGAGATGTTACATAAAAAATAATCTGTCTATGCATACATTGTGGTACCAAACTGCAACAGTTTGCAAAAGGGACTTTACCAAAACAAATCAGTTATTCTTGTTCTATAGTTTTCCATTATTATTATTTGAAAAATGATTGCACAGTATGCATATATAATTTCAAACAGTTTACTTTGTCAAAGAAATGAAAACTATTGGATTAACATTGAGAGCCCTATGGCGCCTTAAAGATAACAAGTTTCTTCAGACATAAGCTTTCATGGGCTGCAACCATCTTTGTCAGATGCAGCTCACGAAAGCTTACACCCTAAGAAATTTGTTAGTTTTCATTGTGCCATAGGACTTTCAGTAATTTTGCTGCACACAGACTCACACAGCTACCCTTCTGGAACTTGTCATTCATTGATACTGTTTGTTTCATGAAAATGTTATGCTGTGATTCTTTGTTAAGTTATTGCACATTTTTGTTGCGATAACCATACCATGATTTTGTTAATTTCTGCAACTGCTGTTCCATGAATCAAATTAATAAAACAACACCAGATTTCAAGAAATACATTTTTGAGTGCCTGGTATTTCTACTGAATTAATTTAAATAAAATAATGCATTACAGCAGAGGTTTCAAACTTAGGGTTGGGACCCAATATTGAGTCTCAGGCGCTGGGTCACGGCACCCCCTGCTGCCACCACCGAAAGACTAGAATGCATTGCTCAAAGATGTAATTCTTGGGCTGTGAGCATAAGTGATTTTTATCAACTGGGTCCCAAGGGGAAAAAAAAGATTTAAAGCCACTGCATTACAGTGTGCCTTCTGCATCCTAAATAGCAATTTAAAACACCGTGTTGGCTCTTGTTTTGCCTTGTGTGTATCCTGAAAGACAGGTTGGTTTGTTCAAAAACTGTTTGAATTGGCAGAACTAAACTAACACAGCTACCCCCCTGGAACTTGTTTGAATTTGGGGCTTGTGAAACTGAAGATTAGTGTCATAGCTTAAGGCTAGACAGGACCACCAGATTCTCTAATCTTGACCTCTTGCATAGCCTGGGCCACCACGCTCTCCTCCCAGTCCCCACACCCTAAACCCACCAACCAAAATGAGGCCAAAAGCATGACAGGCCACAGGAGAACAGTCTGCTGTGTGCCTCAAGCAGAGAGGAGCAGAGCACCAAGGCTTAGGGCCTCTACAATGGTCAGGATCTGATTAAGTGAAGTATACCCAGATATATGACCCACAGCCACAGGCTGCAGAGAAGGTAAAAAAAAAAAAAAACCTACAAGATGATTGCCAACCTGTCCTGGAAGAGAATTCCTTCCTGGGACGCCTGCCTGTGTGAGAAGGAATGAGCCAGGCAAGCACTTGAGAAAGAGAGAACGCCATGTCCAATGAGCTGTCTCCAACTAAAATCGATAAACCTGTTTACACTACGCCTTACTCTACTGTGCACTCTCTTGAACCACTCCGGTGTCTCTCTGAAACCACCCAAGTGCTGGGTATCTCCTAAATGAAGAACGCTTATTATGTCCAATTGCACAGTAGCCTTGTTTGGTGAAATGATATCTATCAGACTTAGAATGGGACCAGACAAATTTCACTGATGGCCACAGACAGCATTTGAATCCAGGTATCAGATGTGAAAAGCCCCAGAGGCAACAACTGTATCCCTGAATAGCTCAAAAACACCTAGCACAGTCACAATTTAAGGCATGATTGTCAAGATTCAGTCAGATTCTCAAGGTCAGCCACACTAAGGCAACAGCGCAGAGCCAAAGGTAACTTAAAGCCATTTTCGTATTCCTCCAGTCCTGGGTGCTGCCAAGAACAGTTTGGCCACAGGTTAAGTTATAAAGGGGCAGCCACGTTAGTCTAGTTCAGTTGAAAAAAAAAAAAAAGGAGTCTTGTGGCACTCAAAGACTAACACATTTATTTATTGCATGAGCTTTCGTGGAAGGAAATCCCATTACATCAGATACTTTGAAGATGGGAGAACATAGAGAATGCGAGGAAATATATGCAGGGAAATGCAAGTCATGGGATCAGGCATCACATATGCTGCTCCCCAAAGTCTGAATCTTTACAACGAGTTTGATTTACTGTTACTATGTGACCTGATCCCATGACTTACATTCCCCTGCATTTATTTCCTCCCATTCTGTAAGTTCTCCCATCTTCAAAGTGTCTGACAAAGTGTGATTTTCTCCCATGAAAGCTCATGCAATAAATTAATTTGTTAGGTTAAGCTGAAACAGTCTCAGGGTTGCTCCTAACTGCCTCAGTTGGTCATGGTCCCCTAGGGGCCACTATAGAGCCAGGGACTGCTGGAACATAAAATGGTCATTCCAACAACATCTCCCAACCCTCTTCCAACCCCTTTCCAGCTCCTGCATCATGTAGCAGTGCCCAGAGAGGCAAGAATAGTGGTTAAGGATCTGGCCATAACAGTTCAACAGATGTGATCAAATACAAAAATGTAAGTGAATTCAAAACTTGAATCACAAAATACAGAAACTAGCATTCTGAACAAAACACCCTGTTCTGAATTTATGAAAACCAGCACCACACATGTAGAGTTATTTGGTATGGCATTAAAATCCCTGAACTTCCAACTTCACTTAACATCGCAGAGGATACATCAATAATCCAACTTCAAATGCAACAGTTAGCTTCCTCTGCACTGAATAGAATAATTCTACAAGAAAAATAAAAACATCAGACCACTTCTCCCTAAACCAAATGAAAACCACAAACTGGCATCAGTAAATTTGTAAAGGCTTTTTTAAAGAGCATTACAAACATAAATCAAATGCCTCCTGTGCTTTTATTTAATGGTACAGCAGTATTTGCAATAAATAGTCCAATAATTTCAAAAATAATTTTGACTATTTCCTAAGAGAAAGTTCTGTAGAAGAGAATCATGATGGCAAATAATGATCTTTCCGTACCAGCTGTTCCAACAGCTCATCTGCTAAACCCATAAAGCAAGTGGCTTGTGTGTTTCACAAAATTCTGGCTTCCACATATCTCTTGAAAATATTAAACACAGTTAGAATTAATTTCTAAACCAGAGCTGGCTTTCAAGTTACCTGAAGCATTCAAAGTCAGTGAATGTTGGGAAATGTCACTAGCATGCCATAATATTTTTGGCTAAATGCTCTCCAAAGCCCAGGGGTGGACAAAACTGGCTCACAGTTAGGTACCAGCAATTTGACTTCTGGTCACCAGAGGGCACTTCTCCATTACATTTGTGCAGTGGAATAAAGCGACAGGCTACTGCAACCAGTCACCATGGCAACCAGAAACATAGATTTGTTGAGGCCTCCCAAAGTCCATGCCAAAAGAAGGGAAAAACAGTCTCATCTGATTTTATTAGCACTGCTAAAGTAACAGCGGCAGCTTACCTAGCACACTGCACAGAAGTTCAAATAAATTCAGGATCAGAACCTTCTAAATGGGGGTTAGTTTCCTTTGTTTAGAGGAAAGAGATGAGCAAGTGGAAGAAGGGATTTAATAAGTCTGCAATTTTGGTTTTACTTCCATGTTTTTTTGTCTACCAATCCAATTATTGCCATTAGATAGGTAACAAACAAAAACCAAATCATTACCACTCTAAAATGAAGTCATTTCTTTTCCATGGATCACATACAACAGTGGGAATTTCTCTGCTATCATCTGAATCTGGGCAGCCTCTTTTCACCTCTGACTCAGTGAACATGACTAGAAGTAAAAGCTAGACAAATTCAGACCAGAAATAAGGCATAAACTTAACAGTGTGAGTAATTAACTACTGGAACAATGCACCAAAGGTTGTGCCAGATTCTCCCAGGTTAACAAGTTTTCAATCAAGACTGGACTGGACGCTTCTCTAAACGACAGACTCATAAACTACAAGGTCAGAGGGGACTTCTTGCACAACATGGGCCACAGAATCTCACCCACCCACTCCTGCACTAGACTCCTAACCTAAATGGGAAGTCCTCAAACTGCTGTTTAAAGACTTCAAGGTACAGCGAATCCACCAGCAAGTGACCTGTGCCCCATGCTTCAAATGAAGGCAAAACCTCCCAGGGCCTCTGACAATCTGCTCAAGATCTAGGAAAGCCTGTCTGAGCCATGAGGTCAGGATAGATGATCATGGTGGTCCCCTCTTGCCTTGAATCTATGAATCACTCACCCCATTGTTCTTTGTCTTCCTCATTCGCTTACTTCCCCTCCTCTGTGGACCCCTATTATGGTGACCATCACTCTCAGCTAAATAGGACTGTACACAACTGAAAGTCAGCCACGCTCCACCATTTCTCTCGTGATAGCAACAGTCAGAATTTTTAACAGCATTTCAGCACCAGCTGTCCCCCCGGTCTAAATGCAAAGATGTAGTTCCATTCTCAAACATCAAATGTTCCATTGTGCCTGATTAGATAGTCCAATGTCTTCAACACTGTACAGAGGACAGTGTATGTGCTTGGGTTAAAAGGACCTGTATTCTTTGCAAGAGCTCCAAGATTAACTGGAAGAGTTTCTGACACTGACCTGATGCCAGGGGGGACAGTATTACAGCCTGGCTACTGCTGAATCTGAAACACTCCACTACCTTAGACAACATCCACTCTGAACATTCAAAAGAAGTAAAGACTTCATATAAATACACAACTCTCCTCAAGAACCAATACAGAGACATTTTACAATATGAGAGTGCCACATCAAGACAGCCGCATCTACCTCAAGGATGAGCTGGGGCATGCTAAACAGGCTGCATCCCTGAGGTCATGTGAGCAGGCACTACAGAGAATGAAGAAATACTGGTATCAAGCCTTAAAAGACAGAGCCCCACAAGGTCTTTGCCGGTGGTCTGCACGTGCACCTCCCAAGAAGGGGACTCAGGCTGGCAACAGTTTATAGCTGTCCAAAAGACTGGAAAAGAAGTCACTTAGCTGTAGTGACATTTACAAGGGCACAGTCACCACTTCCAATTTCCAGAGTGTTCTCAGCAGCAGGGAAAGGGGTCCCATCCTTGTCTGCTTCACTATGCTACTCAAAGTGAAAAGCACAGGCAGGGATGACCCTTGGCTTCTGTTCATTCTTTCCCTCTCTGCAGCAGAGGATTAGGTACCTGCCCCTGCCCAGTGCTTTCCAAGAAGCTCATAAAAACATAAAAGCATCTGGTCTATTGCATCTGAATCAGGAGCAGACATGCTCCCAGGGGCCAATTTTATTACCTTCATAGTAGGTTGACTCCACACACTGCTCCGTAAGAACGTCGCCCTGCCCTGTCTTTGGGCCAAGGCAAAGGTGTGGTACAAGCACACTGGCCTTTAAAAATGCACTATGGATGGTGGCACTTTTTGTGGCTCATCTACCAATCCATGGTCCTTATATTTGACAGCAGAACCTGTTTTCTATAGTAACTGCTGACACTCCTAGCTAGAGTCACTTTAGGGTACTTCATTTGACTGTGTAGGAAGACAGATTTGGTGCCTCTCACTGTATTATCTAAACTATAACCTGGCTGGAAAAATCTGACCAGAACTGATGTATAAATTCATGTTGATTCTGTTTTCCTCTCCTTTTAACATCATTAAGAAGAGCCTAAGCTGCCTTTTGCGTGTGTAAACAAGAATTTCCTATTTTTCCCATGAACAAAATAGTTAGAAGCAGCACATAACTAGAGGCCCCCACTGAGATCAAGGCTCCATTGTTCTGGACGCTGTATAGACACAAAGTAAGAGACAGTCCCTATGTCAAAGAGCTTACTGTGTGAACAAAGAAATCAGAAAGAGCTAAGGACAAGAGGCACTGAAAGGAAAAGTGACTTGTCCAAGGCACAAGCAAACCTGGGGAAAGGACGCAGATCTCCTGGGTCCCTGTTGCCTGTCTCCCCAATTTTTAAGAAGTTGATGAGCTTCTAAGCTGAGATAAATGGGTTTAAATAGTATGACTTGAGAATTGGTGTTTGTGTAAAATGGTGCGGGAATATGGCACTCTCATCGTTCAACACAAGTTACACATGCACTGGGCTGGATTTGCAGAAGACCTATTGATTCTTAAACTGAATTCAACAGACATATATTTTAATTTTAATGAATATTTTAATTTTAAAATATATTTATTAAATACAACTAAAATTTTTTTAATTTTTAATAAATATATTTCAATTTGTTAGCATCCACTGCTCACAACTTCTGGGTTCCTTTCAGTTAAAAAAAAATCCAGATAACAGAAAACATAACATACATATCTCACTAGCATGAGCAAGCACTCTCTCTGTCACACACAATAAACCCTGTAATGTCACGTACAATAAACCCCCACATTCTAGAGCTGCAGGCCTTCAACAAAGAAGGTTCTCCATCCCACACCCAACATGCAGCAAGAGGGCAGGCTGGGCAAGTGGTGGAGTGACTAATATATGAAGGCTCTGTGGAAGAGAATTTTAAGATGGGATCTGAAAGTGAAAGGACGATATTTTGGGGAATACCACTAGTATATTAATATTTCACACTCAGGGGTGATACAGATTAAAATTTTGGGGAGAAAGACGAATTCTCTCTCATGTTCCAGGACTAGTTACTTGTCTCATTCCAATTTCCATTTTGGACAGCCTTCCTGATTTCACCTCTCCATGCAGGACCTCAAGAGCAGTCTTCAGATCAGCAGGTACTCATCTTCTATCCAGGGACAGGGTGGTGGTAGGAGAAAATCTACTGCATTCTCATAAGCATGCAATAGAAAAACAGCTGCAAGTTAACATGCGCTGGTCAGGGACACAGGCTTTTCTAACACAGTTAGATGGGTATGAGCCAGTTCTCCCTATCTGAATCTGCAACGTCCTCTAAGTCCCTGCTCTCAGACAGACCATGGGAACTGATGAGGCTGCAATCAATATGAACTGGGACAGGAAGTCATGACTGCGCAGTAAAGCAGGAAACTTGATGGAAATGAGGGACAAAAGGGAAGGACAGGGAGAGATCGAGGACACCCACACTGCCTGTTCCTTGCTCCCTCTCCAAAGACTATTTGCGGGAGTGGGGGTTTGAGCATGCAGAAAAGGCTTCAACACCAGTGCCGTGAAAGGCATTAAAACATCAATGTACAGATTATTTATTCAGTAAAAGTTGTAAGGAGGAATATGCCCCCTGCCCTCAATCTTGCCTTTGAACTAATAAAACAAACCTCTATTAGAATTAAAACAACTGGTAGATAAAAGTGAGAAGAATGAAAGTGAAACAGCAAAAAGGAAATAACCAAAGGTAGTCACGTATCATGCTTTAAATACCTCTGCAGCATTTCCTGCTACCTGACCACTGAAACTGCTGCCACCACCCCTTCCAGCTAATGGTAATAAAAGGCAAATGCCATATCCTGGGTACTTAGCAATGTTTAATAACAGAGCACATGCCACGCAACACTTACCTGGCTCTAACTTGATAATTTTTACAGCAGCCAACTCTCCTGTATGCAGATTTCTGGCCTAAAAGAAGAAATTAAGACATATTTAATCATAATACAAAGGCATCTGATGTAGCCTTATAAACAAGGTCTATGTATGTGCTGAAGACTGGAGCCGCAATACAGCCTGATATGATTAACTGCAAGCTCTATGCACCAAGGATTTCCTATTTCTATGGTCGTACAGCTCCAAGCACCATGGGCCCTAATCCTGGTTCAGGTGCTGGGGGCGCCAGGAGAACATGTACCAACAGTGGCGCTAATCAAGCTTGGAAAAATACACTTATTTGCAACTGTTACCTCTGCACATTCATGCTTGTGGGGAGCTGCTCAGGTGGGAACATTCTGCAGCATGGACTGTATCAGAAACCTCTTGCAGCACCACCAGTTTGGCGGTGTGGTTA
Organism: Podocnemis expansa; assembly: GCA_007922195.1. NCBI lineage: Eukaryota > Metazoa > Chordata > Testudines > Podocnemididae > Podocnemis > Podocnemis expansa. The sequence goes on from ML681997.1 coordinate 478,722, forward strand.
TAAAGGACCGTGCTGTCCCTGATCCCTCGTTTCCTGCCACTAACCCCAAGTGTTGTGCAAATCAAACTCACATCAAGAGGGAAGGGGGGCACTGTCACTGTGCTGAGGCAACACTCAAAATAGCCACGGTTTCTAACCATCAGCCTTAATCTTCACTCCGCAGCAGCCTCCACGAAGTCCCTCCCGGCCTAGTCTAGCACACAGTACAGCCCAAGGAAGGTGAGCTGAGAAGTCCTCTCTCAAAGTATTAGATCTAGATGCCAAGTTGAGAAAGCAACGCTGCACAGACATGGTTAGGATCACCCCTGCAGCTTTCTATGATGGAACACAGACTCACAGGGCTAGAAAGGACTGTAGGTGTCATCTAGCCTAATCCCTGCATGTGCAGGATCTGCTATGTCCATAGCTCTAAACCACCCAAGACAGATGGCTGCCCAGCCTCCTTCGGAAAAATCTCCAGTGAAGGAGCTTCCCCTACCTCCAGAGGTGTCTGCTCCACTGTCCTACTTGGTCTTACAGTTACAAAATTTATCCTAAAAAACAAACAAACGAGGAGTCGTGTGGCACTTAAATACCAACACATTTATCTTGCATGAGCTTTCATGGGAGAAAATCCCATTTCATCAGATGCTTTGAAAATGGGAGAACTTACAGAACAGGAGGAAATAAATGCAGGGGAGTGTAAGTCATGGGAACAGGTCACACTAACATCAAATCAAACCAGTTGTAAAGATTCAAACACTGGGAAACAGCATATAGCGTCTCCTGAGATTTAATCTAAATCTGCCATGCTGTGGTTTGGACCTGATGCCTCTTGTCCCTGACCTATGTGGCAAAAAAGAAGAACTTTCCCCATCTTTTTTGTGGCAGTCTCTTTAGCACATGAGAACCACTGTCATATCCCCCTTAATCTCCTCTTTCCCAGACTAAACATACCTGATTCCTTAAAGCTGTTTGCTCTCGTGCCAGATTAACTGGTCTTTGGGGCCCCAGCCTGCCCCCCTACTGCGCCCCCCCCCCCAGCTTGGGGTCCAACCCCACCACCACCAGCCCCTCACCAGGGGTCCCAGCCCTCACCATGGCAGCCTGCAGGCGTGCCATTGCTGGGGGGGGGGGACCTTGGGGCTAGAAGGTCCTCCCACCCCAGGCCTGCTCTGGCCTGTCTGTCCCTGCGGGGTGGGAGCCGCTGGCACCTGGCACGGCCTCCAGTGCACCCGCCAGAGCCAGGTGGAGCAAACAGGTCCTGCCCTGCCCTGCCCCTAGGGGTGGACCAGCCAGCCCAGGGATGTGTTGTGCACTTGGAGCCCAGCCTCTTGCCCCAGGAGCCCCAAAGACAGCAGGTCAGGGCCCTCCAAGTGTTCCCCAAACCCCATCAATGCTAAGACCCCAAGCCCTGGGCTTCAGTCCCTATAGCCCCTGTGTTGATCCGGCCCTGCTGTGCTCATAAGGCTTGCATTACACCCCTGTAATCATCTCTGCCACTCATTTTTGGATACTTTCTGGTTTTTTTGCATCAGGGACCAAAACTGGACAGAGTACTCCAGCTGGGGCCTAAACACCAAGAAGAGCAGTACAATCCACATCCTATGACTTCCATGCTATGCTTCTATTTATAGAACTGAAAATTACATTTGCCTTTTTTTTTTGGCAATTGCACCACATTGTTGACTCATGCTGAGGACCCATCGCAACAGTGAGATTCTTCTCACCAATGCTGCTGCCAAACCAGTTCTCCCTTATTCTGTATTCGTGCATTTGTTTTTCTTCCTTAAGTGTGGCACCTTAGATTGTCTTTGTGGAATTTCATTTAGCCCAGTCCTCCAATTTATTAAGATCCCTCTGAATTTTAGCTCTATCCTCCAAAGTACTGGCAACCCCACCCACCGCTGTGTTATCTGCACACTTGATCAGTATGTTTTCTATACCTACACCAAGGTCATTAAAAAAGATGCTACGTAACACTGGACCCAGAACAGACTCCAGTGGAACTCCACAGGAGAACTGCCTTAAGAGTTACTCTTCCTTTGCGATTGTTTAAACACTTATGCATCCGCTTAATGATAGATCTGTTGAGCCCACATTTCTCCAGTTTACTTATCAGAATGTAATGCGGGACTGTGTCAAAAGCCTTGCTGAGTCCAGGTACATTATGTTCATTCCATTCACCACCAATTACTCCGTTAAAGACTGCTGCTAGTGATCACCGCTTCATCCTCCAAGGATTCACATATTTAAGGGTTCATACATTGCTCTAGCTTCCCCGGTTTCTAAGCCAGGCTGACTGGACTATGGTTTCCCAGCTCCTCCTCTCAAAGGGATTTCATTAATGCTGTCTTAGCTCTAGCAAAGTGAACACTAAGTCACTCAAGCACTGTCAACCTCACTAAGGAATATTATTTTTGACGCACAGCCTAATTCATGTAGGCAGGTGCTGAATGGAAGCGACATCTCCCTTCCACAGATCATCCAAAGGTTATGAGAAATCTGTCTCTAGTTGTTTCGTCCCTATCCAAATAGAAACATGCATTTCCCTGGGCACCTTGGATATGGAGCCCAATTTCTTCTCAAGAGAGAGTGAGCTTACAGGAGGAATTTGGGAGATACAGCACCTGACAAAGATGAAACTCAGAAACTGCTTTGAGCAAGAATTTAGGGTGAGGAAACAGAGCAAGTTTAAACCTCTGGAATGAGGAGAAGGGAGCATCATCTCTTGAAGAATACAACCCACTCCTCAATCAGTGTGTGTTACAGTGCTAGTGGGAGTATGGAGCACTAGGAATCCTCCTCTTTGAGTCAAGGTTCCACATCACGATGGGCGTTTTGACCCATGGAAGACAATAACCAGTCCTTTCAGAATCCAGTGGCTGACAGGCAACTGAAGGCAGCAGAGCTGTCGGCTGGCAGGTGGCATGCCGAGATGGGTGGCAAGCGCGGCTCGACTGAAGAGAAGGAAAGGCGGAGTGACTAAGAGAATAGTTCAAAAGAGAGGATATGGAGGCGGAAGACAGATCATTATCCACTGCCCACAAAGGAAACTTTCTCCACTTCTGAAAGTAACATTTCACCTTAACTGGCTTTCTAGACCTCCGGAGATTCCCTTGAACCTCTACAGAGTGAATCAGGGCAAGCAGTCTGAGTCCTTTGCCAAAGTCAGGTGGCAGAGAGACTTGGTCAGGACCACCTCAGCGTAGCAGGCCTGACAATACTATTAGGAAATATGGAGAGGCTCATAAAAGACCATGGAGAAATCTGTTCAACCTGGGACCCATAAAGTGCTTTTACTGGCATCCCAGAGAGTTGGCTGGTAGCAGCACCAGCCTTTTCTTCCTGGCTTCCAGCTGTTCAGTTACATTTTTTAAAAGCTGAAGCTGAAATCTTTCCTGATACTATTTTCCATGTAAACAATAGCTGACATTGCTACAGGGATGTTACGTAAATGTCAATTAGACCAGACTAAGGCTGCCAGCCTTTTTTGGCATTCAGAAAAGCCATACTGGATCAGACCAATGGTCCATCTAGCCCAGTATCCTGTCTTCTGACAGTGGCCAATGCCAGGAGCAAGCAATCATCATATGATCCATTCCCTGCCATCCATTCCCAGCCTCTGGCAAACAGCAATCCCTGCCCATCAGCCACTGATGGACCTAACCTTCATGAATTCATCTAGCTTTTTTTTGAACCCCGTATTAGTCTTGGCTTTCACAACATTCTCTAGATAGGGAGTTCCACAAGTTGACTGTGTGTTGTGTGAAGAAATACCTCCTTTTGTTCATTTTAAATCTGTTGCCTATTAATTTCATTTGGTGACTCCCTAGCTCTTGTGTTATGAAAAGGAGTAAATAACACTTCATCATTTACTTTTTCCACACCAGTCATGATTTATAGACCTGTATCATATTCCTCCTTAGTACTCTCTTTTCTAAGCTGAAATGTTTCCTCATGTTGTGGGTTGGGCTAGATAACCTCCTGAGGACCTTTCCACCGTAATATACTATGATAATGTGATTCTATATGGACACTCTTCCATACCGGTAATCATTTTAGTTGCCTTTTTCTTCACCCTTTCAACTCTAATATATTTATTCTGAGATGGGACAACTAGGTCTGCATGCAATATTCACAGTGTAGATAAACCCAAGATTTATACAGAAGCAAGATGATATCTTCTGTCTATCATCAATCCCATTCCTAAGGATTCCTACATTCTGTTACCTTTTTTGGCTGTCGTTTCACACTGAATGGCTGTTTTCAGAGAACTAAACCCAGTGACTCCAAAATCTCTTTCTTGAGGGGTAACAGCAAATTTAGACCCCATCATTTTGTATCTACAGTTGGGATCAGTGTCCCCTTTAAGCTGTGTGCATTCATATGCACACAGATCGTGAAACCTGCGTACACAACAAAATAAAGTGTGCACCAAAAAACTCAAAAGTGCTAATATTAGTGCACACAAAGAAATTTTTTGCGCAGACAGCCAATGAAAAATTAGATGGAACACTGGTAGGGATCACGTTTTCCAATGTACATTACTTTGCATTTACCAACACTGAATGTCATCTGTCATTTTGTTACCCAGTCATTCAGTTTGCCAAGATCCCTCTGTAACTTTTCAGTCTGCTTTGCACTTAACTATCTTCAGTAGTTTTGTATCATCTGATTATTTCACAATCTCACTGTTTTCCTTTGTTTCCAGATGACTTATGAATATGTTGAGCAGTGCTGGTCCTAGTACAGATCCCTGGGGCATACCATTATTTACCTCAATCCATTCTGAAAACTGAGCCTTTATTTCTACCCTTTGCTTCCCATCTTTCTACCAGTTACTGATCCAGGAGCGGGTCATCCTTCTTATTCCATGATTGCTTACTTTGCTTATGAGTCTTTGGAGAGGGACCTTATTAGAGGCTTTCTGAAAATCTAAGCACACTATATTCACTGATCACCTTTGTCCACATGCCTGTTGGCCCACTCCAAGAATTCCAGAAGACTGGTGAGGCATGATTTCTCTTTATAAAAACCATGTTGACTCTTCCCCAACAAATCGTGTTCATCTAGGTGCCTGATCATTGTTCTTAACTGTACTTTCAACTAATTTGCCTGGTTTCAAAGTTAGGTTTACCTGCCTCTAACCGCTGGGAGAGCCTTGATGACTTTTTAAAAAAGTGGCCTCACTTTAGTCATTCTCCAGTTATCTGATATGAAAGCTGAGTTAAATGATAGGTTACTTATTACAGGTCAGTTGTTCCCAACCTGTGGCCTGCGAGGCCTTCAGAGTGGCCTGCTGCTCCCCTCTCACTGGCTGCAGAAGGGGGCTGCTGTCTAAGTACCCAGGTGAAGTCCACTGCAGTGGAGCTACAAGATTGGTGTGGGCTCCTCGTGGCAGCCGAGGGGACTGGAGGTCAGTGCTTCCCTCCCCCTGGCTGTAATAGAGAGCATGGCAAAGTGCTTAGCCTGGGTCCACCACTGCTCTTCTCCCTGCTGGATCCAGAAGAAGGGGAGCACTGATATCCCATCCTCCTGGATACAGAAGGGAGCCAGGCGGAGCACACAGGGCTGTCAGATACGTGCAGTTTCCTGGCTGCAGCCAGGTGGGTGGGACTTCAGCAAGGACTCATTTCATCCAGCTGCGGGAGGGTGGGGTGGGGGCGGGTTTGCTGGTGGACACTGGTGGTCCGTAAAGGTTGTAAAACATGTTCTGTCTAAACTCTCAAGCCATAAAGATTGGGAACCACTGCCACAGTCACTGTTCTGCAATTTCACATCTGAGTTCCTTCAGAACTCTTGGGTAGGCACCATCTGGTCCTGGCTAATGTATCAATTTGTTCCCAAACCTCCTCTAATGGTACCTCAGTCAGGAACATTTCCTCAGATTTGTCACCTAAAAAGAATGGCTCAGGTTTCTGAATCATCTTCACATCCTCAGCCATGAAGCTCAACACAAAGAACTCATTTTGTTTCTCTGCAACTGCCTGATCTTCCTTGAGTACTCTCTCAGCATCTCAATCAGCCAGTAGCCCCACTGGTCCTTCAGCAGGCTTACAGCTTCCAATGCACTTAAAAAATTCTGTTATTTTTTGAGTGTTTGGCTAGCTATTCTTCGATTTCCTTTTTACGCCTTCCTAATTACATTTTTACACTTCACTTACCCTAATTTACACTCCTTTCTAGTTTCCTCAATGGGATTTAACTTGCACGTTTTAAAGGATGTCTTTTTGCCTCTAAACTGATTCTTTTACTTTGTTGTTTAGTCACAGTGGCTATTTTTTGGTCCTCTTACTATTTTTCAATTTGGGGTATACATTTAAATTGATTCTCTCTTATGGTGTCTGGATACAGTACCCCAGTAATGGTCCATCAGCAAAACATCTTTTAGAAGGCGAAGTATATTACATTAACACTATTACTATTATCAGCCAAACTTGTAACCTCATCAAAAGATATCAAATTAGACAAGATCAAACATAAACTACTTCCTTAACTTCCAAGGCATTTCACAACCTGCCCACTACTTCAGTGGGTCTCAACCTGTGGGGGTGCCGCAGAGGCACTGCAGGGGGTCCCTGGACACAGCTGGGAGCTGGGCTCATTTTAAATCTCCCACCCTGTGCAGCCCAACCAGGTGGGCTGCCTAGGGTAGGAGAAGCCAGCAGAGTCTGGGCAGACCACTCTGCAGATGCCTCAGCTAAGTGTGGGGAGGAGGGTTATCTCGGGGACACAAGTGCCCTGCTCACCTGAAGGGGGCAGGGGCCATGGCGGCGCTCGCCAGCTGGGCTGCCACCCCTGCTTACGTGCAGGGGCTTGCTGGGAGCCGTGCCAGTGGTGTAGCCACTTGCCAGCCAGCCAGCCATGGCTTAGCTCCCCTCCCCTGCAGCACCTTACATATAGGGGCTGGGTCCTGCTGGCAGGGGATCCCCTACAGTGGCAGAAGCCTCATCCTGCTGGCAGGGCTCCCCTGAAGTGGTGGCGGCTGCATCCTAGTGGCGGGGGCCGGATTATCACTGCTATATACAAAGTCCAGCAGAGGTGCTGCAAACTTTTTTCAATTTAAAAAGGCCCTACTTAGTGTATCTCACTCAGCATCAAAAAGTTGATTCTCACCTGCAATAGACCCATGAGCCCAGCCTTCCCCACCCACTTGTTAAATTTTCAAACAGGTACTTTCATGCTGTCTCCCATGATTAAGACAAGCTTGCATAAATAGCCACAGAGCTACCTCATTTATCTTCCTTTCAACGGCTGCTTAAAACTCTGCTGTGAAGCCTGCAAAAAACTTAACAACAGTTCAGTTGCTGATATGTAGAGACCACTGCCAGTCACGTGGCCTGTCTCACTGTTTCCTTGTACTCTCGGCTCCCCCCTCCCCCAACAACAGCTCTGTTTATATTCATTTGTCGTCTCCCATCTTAGACTGGAAACTCTTTGAGCAGGGACTACCTTTTGCTTTGGGTTTGTACAGCACCTATTGCAGTTGAGTGTTAATCCAGGACTGGGGTTTAGCTCTAGGTGCTATGACAATACAAACAAATTTCCATAAACCCTACCTTGACTGCATTAATATATCACCCTCTTTATTTTTTATATTCCAGCCCCACCTCAACTGTTCCATCACACTGACCTGCCTATAATTACCCAGATAGCCCACTTTACCCTTTTAAATATATTGCAGTAAAATTTGTCATCTTCCAGTCCTCTGGCACATCTGCAGCATTCCAAGACTTACTGAGATTCAACATTAATAATTCAGCACACTCCTCAGACAGATCTTTTACAATTTTTGAATGCAAGTTATTCTGATCTGCTAATTTAAATTGGCTGACTAACTCTCTCCATCAGTTATTACTGAAATAGAGAATATTTCATTACCCTTTGTAAACAACATTTATCTTTTTCACAGATACTTAGCAGAACTATTTATTCAACATTGTTGCATTATTGACAGTCCTATCATTTCCATCAAGTACTTGACTAACACCACGTTAGGACTCCTTCTGTTCCAAACAGACTTTAAAAAAACCATACACTCTACCGTCCTTGACTTCGCTGACCTCTGAGTTCTCTTGTGCCCTTTTGCATCCCTTATCAGTTTTCTACAATTTCTGATGAAGAATTTTTTTAAGGACCCTTAGAAGCTGAAATCAGTCATAGCACCTTGGTGCTGATGCCTCGGAGCTTGGGTCTTCAATGCTACTACTTGGTAGCAGCCACATACTTCAGAGCTGCAAGCATTCCATCTGGCACCGATTTCCTTAAATGCTGCGGTTATTCCAACTTGCTCAGCTCTGAAGACCACAGCAGCCCACTTAATCTGTTCACAGAGGCAGAACAACAAAAGACCAGATGAAAGTCAGTGTTCATAAATGCAAAGTAATGCGCACTAGAAAAAACAGTCTCAACAACACACAGAATGAGAAGGTTTAAAACAGGAGTTGTCATGGACAATTCTCTGAACACAATTGCTCAGTACACAATGGAAGAAAAAAGCTAACAGAGATAGGAACTATTAGGGAAAGGAAACATAAGATAGAAAAAGTCATTTTATCCCTTTATACATCCATAGCATGTCCATGCCTTTTGGTCATCCCATCTCCTAAAAGATAAATTAGGACAGGAAAATGTAAAGAGAAGGACAAGAAAAATGATTAAGATGGAACAACTTCCACAAGAGGAGGCATTTAAAAAAGACTGGGACTGTTCATCTTAGAAAAGAAATATCTAAGGAGAAACAGCATGGAAGTCTATAAAATCATGAATGGTATGGAGAAACTGAATAAGTATTATTTGCCCCTTCACAAACAGAAGAGCCAGCAGTAACCACTCAAATTAACAGGCAAATAGTTTAAAACAAACATAAGAAAGCACTTGTTCACACAATGCACAGTCAATGTGTAGAACTCGTTGCCAGGGGATGTTGTGAAGGCCAAGGCTATGACAGGGTTCAAAAGAGAAAGACAAATTCCTGGAGGATCTATCAATGGCTATTAGCCAAGATGGTCAGAGAGGCACACCCACACTCGGGACATCCCTAATCCTCTAAGAAACAAAAGCTGGGGCTGGACAACAGGGGATGGATCTCTCAGTAACTGCCCTGCTCTATTCACTCCTTCTGAAGCATCTGCCATTGGCTGCTGTCAGAAGACAGGATACTGGGCTAGATGGACCATTGGTCTGAGTTAACATAGCCGATGGTCTTATGACATTGAGCCGAGCCACATCCAGGGACTTAGCTCACAAGGTAGTCTCTGTGAAGACTACGTTGAGCCTCCAGTCTGCTTGCTACTGGTACAGGCCCAAGATGTGATTATGTCCAGGCAACAATCCAGGGAATGTGGTTCCCCCAGGCAAAAGAAACAGCGGGAATCTGATGCAATCTAAGGGAACACGAAGGAGCATGGTGCACACCATTTAAACTTGACCATAGCCACATCTTTGGAAAGCGGATCAGCCATAGTGAACTGCTCTGTGGACCCATGGAGCATTAAGTGTGCTATGGCACACTTATAAAGACAGAAGAAGGGAAACTCTTGGTTAAAAAAAAAAACAAATACGGACACAACCAAACACAGGAAGTAACTCTGTTCACAGAGTTAAAAGGCCCTACCCCTACAGCTAGCCACAGAAAGGAAGAAACTAGAGCTAAAAAGGCCTCTTCCACCCTCTATTCCAAACAGCCAGTAACTGCCAGTGGCTCGTGAAGTCCCAACAAGTATTGTCCTTCTAGACGGGCCCCTTGGCTCCTCAACACAAATGGGAAAATGCATTAAAAACCCACCTGTTTCCTTTTTTAGTACGAATGATTTCAGAGCTGTCCTGGTGACCAAGCAGTGGGACAGTATGCTGCCATTTACAAAACTAGGGATGAAACTCATTTACACAGCTTTTCTAATACTTGAGAAGAAGCTACAAAACCTGCTACAATACATGACTTTTGTAATGTAGACTAATGGAGCCCACAGACAGGATTAAGATCTAAACGCAGAGAAAAGACTTACTGTCCTTTTAGCACTGAAACTGCAGCAGTGCCCCAGTACGATTCTCAAAGCACAAGACAGTGTTCTCCACAGTTTATCTTGTGGTTTCAGTTTGTGGAGGAGCAAATTGCTCACTCAAATTACAAGATTTTCATTTTGACTTGAAAAGCACTCCTCAGATTGGCATTAAAATCTGTCCAAAATTACAGGAAATCACAGACATGACAACTGCATGAATGAGATTCCCTGGCTACTCCCCTCAAACCCCACACAAGGGAAAACAAAAAAATGTGTCATCAGTGGGGTGCTCTGGCCAACAGAAATAAATGGGGAAAAATGGTTTCAGAACCAGGTATATATATGGCATGATAGGTGTACATGCCACATAGGTGTACTTCCAAATAAAATGGGACATTCTCTGCAGTCTATATTACTGGCCTGTGGGAGTTGACAAAATCAGGACGACAACGGGGGCAATTCACTCACTTACATCATAGCTACAGCCTTTAGGTTCCTAATTTTCCTATTCCACATCTTCCCCTCCAACATTGTGAGGAGAGGCAATGAGGGAGGACCAGGTGTCCATCTTCCACCCTCAGCAATGGCAACAATTTCCATGTGGAGATCCCATCTAAAAACCCTGGCCTCCAGTCAGCTCACCAACCCATCCTTGTCTGATCTCCAACTTCAGATCAACTGTTCCACTCACCACAGTGACCTCTTGCTTACCCTGGTCTTTGCTAATATTGCTCCTTCCACGATATCTCAGCTTCTATGCTTCTTCACACTGACCTCAACTAGTCATCCTCTACCGCCCCCTTTCACAGCCTTTAATCCAGGGGTCTCAAACTCAAATCACCACGAGGGCCACACGAGGACTAGTATGATAGCCCAAGGGCCGCACCACTGAAACCTTTCATACAACAATATTGCAAATATCAGTAATGATAGTGTCATTGCAGGCCACAGGAAATAGCATTAGGGGCCACATCTCGCCCACGGGCTGTGTGTTTGAGACCCCTGCTTTAATCTCTAAATGCCCACAATGTTTCTGATGCTTCAAGTGTCCGCCCTGCTCTCTCTTCTGTTTCAGACGATCCCTCCAGTCTCTCCATGATATATCTCTGATTTCCTTCTTTCCTTGTCACCAACATGGAATTTTCTCACCTGCTCTCCACGTTTAACTTCCCCCACCTCCTTGTCCTTTTTGTTCTCCCTCTCAGCACCCGCAAACCCCTCACTCTTTGGAACCATTGCTTTAAAAATCCAGACGTGCCCTCACCCCTCCGTGCCTCATAGAGCAAGATCTCGACTCATATCCATCTTCACCTCTCAACTCCTAGAATGTGCCATCTACAACCAAGGCCATAAGCACCTCATCAGCTTCATCTTGGACCCTCACCACTCCAACAAAACTGTTCTCATAGCTTTTAAACAATCTCTTCTTCGTCAAAAACAGCAGCAGCCCTGTGGCACCTTAAAGACTAACAAATTTCTCCAGGCATAAGCTTTCATGGGCTCCAATCAACTTTGCTAGATGAATCTAACGAAGTGGGATGGAGCCCACGAAAGCTTATGCCCAAAGAAATCTGTTAGTCTTTAAGGTGCCACAGGACTCTCGTTTTTGCTGTACACAGACTAACACGGGTCCCCCTCTGGAAATTTTCTTCATCAAAGAGCATCCATTCTCAGTTTGACACTCTTGACAGCTCCTTCCTTTTCAACATCCTTTCGTCCCTTGGCTTCTACTACTCTACTCTGGCTGTTTCTTCTCTTTCCTCTGGCCTGTACCCCTGTTTTTGTAGGTTGCAGTCAACTCTTCCCAATTTCTATAGGGGCTCATCCTCAGCCCCTCACTCTTCTCTGGGTAATCTCAGCCACTCCCACAGTTTCACCTACACGCCAATGACTCTCACACCTACCTTTTCATCCCAGCCCATCTCCTCCTGTTTATTCCCACATTACACACTATCATCATGCATCTCTGCCATGTCAGCTCAACATGTCGAAAAGCCATCTGGGTCACTCTAAAACCAGAAAAAGTTTCCTTCCGCATATGCAGGAAATACACTGCACTTATGCCAAACCAGGGTACATTCAGTACTCTAGCTGTAATCAGGTTAAAACAAAACTGTAAAAACATTACAACCCAGAATGAGGAGACAAATCTGTGCCTCTGGATATTTTCTTATGACAAGGACCGACATGTACTATTAGAGTTTTAATGGGACTGGACATGGAGGCCTTGGGGTTGGGTTCTGGAAAATGTAGAGTCCTACCTCATATCTCTAAAGTAAAGCTGCTGCACCTCCTGAAAAGCTGTGCCAAGCAATTGTTGCAAGCTGGCACCATCACCATGTCCTTCTGCAGGACCATGCACTTGGTGCCTGCCTTCTCTCTGGCAGAGAACTTACTTCCTGTGGCAGAGCCCCATCCATAGGACAAATGCTCTCTCCAGCAGGCCGCTGACTCTTGTACCCACATCTTGATTTTCAGAATAGTGCGCACAAAGGTAAATGTGTACTGTCATACCACACCCAGGTTGCTCATTAAGCATCTAACTGGATCATTCATATGCATGATCTTTGTAACTGGTCAGGCAAGTTAAATGCAATTCTGGAAACTGGGCTGTTGGTTTCTTCCTCAAATTACTTGCAAGTTAGGCAAAATCCTTCAGAGCAAATTCAGAAGAGAAAGTCAGTACTTTTCTCTGGCCTGCAGGCTCAGCACAAAGAGAGCATCTGTCATGAAGCCCAGTTGTCCCTTGCTAGCCTGTGATGCTACAGCAGGCCAGTAAGAAATGGGGAGACGGAGGACAAATTTCCAAAAGAATCAGAGATCTCAAAGGCAACAGAAATGCCACAGGACTGTAGAAATTGCTGGACTGGAACAAATGCAAGTGTCACCTAGTCCAGCATCCTCTCCCCCAACAGTGGCCAGTGCTAGACCCTTCACAAGAATGTGCAATAACCCTGTAGTAGCAGATGTGAGATACTTGGTCCCACACATCAGGTCCCACCGTGATCTCAAATAGCTACAGCTTGCCTTAAACCCTGAATCAAGGGCTTTAATATCCCTTCAAAATTTTGGGAAGTGTTAATGATGATGATAAATCAAAGTGTTAGTTTTAGAGAATTCTCCTCTGTGAGAGGAGTAGGGAGCTGGAGAAATACCCAGCTGTGAAGCAGGAGGAAAGGACAGGCTATTGATGTCCACAAAGGAGGTCCTAGAACAAGAGCAACTCTGCTTCTGCCCCAGAGCATGACCCTAAACCCAATGGCCAAACCCCAGGCCAGTGTGTGGATATTGTGTAAATGCAACTTATAGCTGGAACCTTTTCACAAAATTCAGTTTGTAAATGGAGAGAATTTATTCTCACTAAGTGAACTTGCAGAATTTCTGTGCTTTGCAAAAACAGGCACTACCTTCTTTTACACAGCTCTGTACCCCAGAAGTAGGGCCCTACAAAACTCAGGATCCATTTTGGTCCCTTTCATGGTCACAAAATTTTAAAAATAGTCATTTGCACAGTTAAAGATGTTTACAGTTGAAATATCCAGTCCTAACAATGGTGGCCCCCATCCTGGGAGGGGATGTGGGGGTTGGGTGGGGGGGGTCACAAAGCTGCTGTATGGGGGAGGCCACGGGATTACCACCCTTACTTCAGAAGCCATGGAGCTTCCTGAAGCCAGGAGAGATACCCAGACACTGGTCTGATTTCCTTCCAGTCCCTCCCAAGGAGCACAAGCTGGAGTAGGTAGGATCCCCTGGCTTGTAGGAGCCCCTTCCCCTCCCCTGCATTAGCTAGATTTTACATCAGATTTCACACTCTGGCCCTGAATTTGGTAGCGCCTCCCCACACACGAAGAAAGCATGTTCTTTAACAAAACCACGCTCTCCAAAGAGCTTTTCTGCTGCTCTGTTAAAGGATTCGCAACCAAAGGTTAAAATGTAACTTGTGCCCTGAAGCCAGGGCTGGTTTCTGAGCTCCCCAGCTGCTTGCCCAAGGAAGACTCTTCAAAGAAACTCTCTCTACAGACCACGAAATAGCTGTAAGCTACTCAAGCTCAGCAGGTGAAGCAGCCCCAGAAGGCAGCTCCTCTATGGTACCCTCTAAGTGTGGGGAAATGGAGGGGAGTATTCTGGTCCTGCCCCACACCCAATCCTATAGCCATTCAGGAACCTTAGAAGAGAGCACTGTACTGCAAAGGAAGAGGATGTACTACCTGTTTGTGCAAGGAATCTGCGTATCCCACCTCCTGACTCTTGAACAACAAAATGATTGGGGTTCCACTGGTGCAGAGCAACAAACCAAGCGTTTCTGTAACAGATGCTGCAGTGACATTTTTCTCTGCCACGTGGGGAAGATCTATGAACAGATCAACATAAGGTGTGGGAAAAGACGTGGATGGCAGCAAAATGACACTATCCTGCAAAAGATGAACGCAAATCTGCTGAACGGGCTCACATACCAGAATAGAGTTCTGCCGGAGAGCAGAAACTGCTCTTCCTGTTCTGAATCCCTACCACGCTCCATCCATCTTACAAACTGAGTCAGGTCAGATCACACGTACATGAAACTAACCCAGCCACTAACTAGGGACGGCAAACAGAAATTTCTAGTCTTCAGGGTTCTTTCATATTTATAGACATTAATGCCCAGAAGCGATGCCCCGCTATCATTTTCCAGCTGGATTTTCTAAGCTAGAAAGCAGTACCAGCCTCTTTTATAGTGAAGGGCACAGAGGCTTTCAAAATCATCCCCTGAACAGAGACTTCACAGATTCAATGCACTAAAGAGATGGTCTCTTACAACTGTAGCTATTACTTCTTTTGAAAAATAAGAAGCCCTACAGAAAGACGATTCATGGCGGGGAAATAAATATACTTCTACATCTCTTCTTCATCACTTATATTATACAAACATAGCCCTGCCCAAAGACTTCGTACCTAAATATTCGTTACTCTAAACCAGACACATGTCACTGTTGACAGTGTGGGTGGCACAATTTAAAGGTTCTTGGGGTGTGCAGCAGAGTTCAGGTTAAGGGCAAGGCATATGAACCCAGTTAGGAATCTGGGGCAGCACATGACCCCAGACCCCCACAGCCGACCACTTCTGCTCTAAACATTAAGATCTGTAAGCACAAAACCGACTTGCTCACTCCACCTGCTGTTTCTCTGCTGAGGAGATGAATAAGGCCCCAAATAAAGATCCATATTCAGTGTAAAAGGCTGTGAGCATCAAATAGAAGAATCTGAACCTAGGCTGTAAACCAGGCCTCAATAAACATGCTGGACACCTAGACGCTGTTTCAAAAAACTTGGGTGCCTAGGTGTGCAGCACAGCAAGGAAGAAGCTGCCATTCCCCAAGCCTCTGTCAGTTTTTGCAGCGCTGAATGGAAGCACCCCCTGCCACCCAAACACTACAGACAAAGAGAAAAAGAAAAGAAGCTGGAAGCAAAGTAAAAAAGCTGCAAGCAAAGCGCCCTGCCAAAAAAAAAAAAAAAAAAAAAGCCATGTGCTGCTCAACGCAGTGGTGGCTTTTTAAGCGCTGTGGTGCAGCTAGCCCACGACCTGGTGCCTGGGTGTTTTTTAAGCATCATGGTGCAGCTAGGCCATGACCTGGTGCCTGGCTGTTGTGAAGCCCTGCTGTAAACTTTACGGCAAAAGGTTTGTCATTTTATTATGGGATGCTATGGCCCTTAATCCAATGACTATGTCTATGCAGCCCACGGCAGTGAGCCTCCAGACTCAGACCGACAGACTCAGGTTAACGTTACTGCATGGACATTTCACCTTGGTTCTGATGCCTACGGAGAAGGGGCGGGTTCCAGGGCCCAAGCTCTAGCCCATGCCGCAACTTCAAAGCGCTGTCTATGCAACTATCCTCAGAGCACTACAGGAGTCTCAGAAGGCCAAATCCGTCAACACAGACTGTGAGGCTCACTGCCCAGCAGGGCCCAAACCCAGACTGGGGTGTATAGACACTACTTTATTACAAATAAGTAATACTTAATTGTACCAGCAGCCAGGAAAAGTTCAAAAGCACATTTGCTAGTGTGAAAATCTGTGGAGAAAGGGAAGGAGAAAAATGACCCTTTCTCCCCACATGATTACTCCTGTCAGTCTGGAGTTGTGGGCTTGTGAATGATTTTACTGAGTGACTGATTTTACATCTCTGGGAGGGAAGAAACTGAGGGAATGACACCAAAGCAGCTCACCATAGTAACATTTAATTTCATAAAGGCAAATGTCACAAAAATGAGGAAGTTAAACAGAAATTAAAAGGTCCAGCACCAAGAGTGACATCCCTGCAAGCTGCACGGAAACTTTTTAAAGAAACCATAACAGAGGCACAATCTAAATGTATACCCAAAATTGGAAAACAGTCAGAGGAGCAAAAAAGTGGCTAAACAACAAAGTAAAAGAATCAGTTGAGAGGCAAAAAGGCATCTTTAAAAAGTGAAAGTTAAATCCTATTGAGGAAAATAGAAAGGAGTATAAACTCCAGCAAGCAAAGTATAAAAATATAATTAGGAAGACCAAAAGAAGAAGAACTGCTAGCCAAAGAATGAAAAAGTAACAGAACTTAAAAAAAAATTTTTTTAAACGACATCAGAAGCAGGAAGCCTACTGAATGACCAGTGGGGCCACTGGATGATCAAAATGCTAAAGGTATCCCCAAGGAAGATGAGGCCATTCCAGAGAAACTAAATGAATTCTTTGCATCAATCTTCGCAGCTCAGGATGTGATGGAGATTCGCAAACCTGAGTCATTTTTTATAGGTGACAAATCTAAGGATGCTGTTCCAGAATGAGGTGTCATTCAGGGAGGTTTTGGAACAAACAAGCAGATACCTTAGACCGTAATAAGTCACCAGGACCAGATGGTGTTCATCCAAGAGCTCTCATCATTTAAAACAGCCTGTGTACCTGATGACTGGGCAATAGCTAATGCAACACTTATTTTTAAAAAGGGCTACCAGCATCTCCCAGGAATTACAGGCTGGGAAGCCTAACTTCAGTATCAGGCAAACTGATTGAAACTACAGTAAAGACCAGAATTATCAGACTCATAGATGAACATGATTTGTTGAGGAAGAGTCAAAAAGGTTTTTGTAAAGAGAAATCATTCCTCTCCAAACCTACTAGACCTCCTGGAGTGAGTAAACAAGAATGTGGAGACAGGTGATCCAGATGTTTTCAGAAAACCTTTGACAAGGTCCATCTCCAAAAGCTTGTAAGCAAAGTAAGTGGTCATGAGATAAAAGGAAAGTTCATCTCTTGCCTCAGTGACTGGTTAAAAGGCAGGAAACAAAGAGTAGGAATAAAGGGTCAATTTTCAGATTGGAAAGAAGTAAGGTGTGGTGTCGCCCAGGGATCTGTACTGGGACCAGCACTGCTCAACATATTCATAAATCATTTGGGAAAAAAGGTAAACAGTGAGATGGCGAAATTTGCAGATGATAACAAAACAACTGAAGACAGTAAAGTCCAAATCAAACTGTGAAGAGTAACAAAGGGATCTTACAAAACTTGGTGACTGGGCAACAAAATAACAGATGAAATTCAGTGTTGATAAATGCAAAACAATGCATATTGGAAAACATAATCCCATCTATCTATCTATATAAATAAATACATCCATGGGGCCTAAATTACTATTACTACACAAGAAAGACATTGTGGAGTTAATATAGATAGTTCTCAGAAGGATCCATTCAATGTGCAGCAGAAGCAAAAATATGTAACAATGTTGGGAATCATCAGGAAAGTAATAGATAATAAGAAGGAAAACACTGTACTGCTTTGGTGTGCCCACATCTCACATACTGTATAGAGAACTTATCATCCCATCTCAAAAAAGCTATATTGGTATTGAAAAAGGTATAGAAATGGGCAACTAAAATGATTAGATGTATGGGAAAGCTTCCACCTGAGGTGAGATCAATAAAACTGGAAGTTTTCAGCTTGGAAAAGAGACTAGAAAGTAATATGAGAGAGGTCAATAAAATCATGACTTATCTTGAGAAAGTAAATAAATTTATCCTTACACAACAGGATAAATGCACACAAATCAGACATCAAAAATGGCAACATCCATAAACCAGTAGGAGAACACTTAAATCTCCCTGGACACTCAATAGGAGCCTTAAAAGTTGCCATACTTAAACAAAAACAACAACAACAACAAAAAATTAAAAACAGACATCAGCATGAAACTGCAGAGCTGGAGCTGATTTGCAAGCTTGACGCAATCAAACTGGGTCTGAACGGGGACTTGGAGTGGTTAGCAAATTACGAAAAGTGACTGTCCCTGTTCACACACTCTCTCCCTCTAATCAACTTGCATGAATAAGCCCCATCTACCCTACTTGAATTGACTTTTCTAACACTTGCCCTCCTCCATCCTGGCATGTGACTCTATATCTCTCAACTGTAGTTTCCACTTCATGCCTCTGACGAAGTGGGCTGGAGCCAATGACCGCTTATGCCCAAAGAAATCCATTAGTCTATAAGGTGCCATAGGACTCTTGTTGTTTTTGCTGTACACAGACTAACACGGATACCCCTCTGGAAATAAGGAAGTGTTATTCACTCCTTTCATAATACAAAAACTAGGGGTTACCAAATGAAACTAATAGGCAACAAGATTAAAAAGAACAAAAGACAGAATTTTTTCACACAATGCACAGCTAACTTGTGGGACTCCTTGCCAGAGGATGTTACGAAGATCAAGAATCTAGATTACAACAGGATTCAAAAACAACTGAATTAGTTCATGGAAGATAGGTCTTTCAATGGCTATTAGCAAGGACAGGCAGTGGTTGCTGTTTGCCAGAGGCTGGAAATGGCCAAAAGAATGGATCATTTGAAGACAATCTTTTATACATCCCCTCTGAAGCACCTACCACTGCCCACTCTTGGACACCAGGATCCTGGACTAGATGCACTATTGCACTGACCCAATATGTTTGTTCTTATGCTTTCTCCCTCTTGCCTAGCCCTACAGAAATTCTTACTCTGTTTTTCCAGTCAAATAGTACTGTCCAATGCCTTTAAATTTTGCTACAAAAATCTACAATCAATAAAAGGCTTATTTGCTAATAAGAGTAACACATACTGTGGCAGATGGGACAGAGGCAACAATACCATGGTGACTGAAAGACTGGTTCACAGCTTGATGCAGTAAACAAGATTTTTTCCATTTACAAATAAACAGAGATATCACCAAAAACAGATACCAGTTATACTTTATGTTGCAGGCTGCTGGCAAATCCTTTACAAAGTTACTGGTGTGAACTTAAAAAAAACATAAAATAAAATTAAAAAAAAAAGCTGACACCATAAATAGACTCTGATCATGAAAACACAATGTCAACTAAATCAACAGAAAATGTGAAAGCAAACACTGCATGAGTGAAGAGATGTGATTTTCACTCAGTTTTGGCATGGAAGAACAGTTACAAAAACATTCAAATTCAAAACAGTCAGAAACTGTCAATTTTGAAACATACAACAAATTAATGCTACTTCCCAGGGGATGACTTAGGTCCCTGTGAACACTAAGGCCCCACTCCTACCGAACACTTTCAGCACACAAACTGTCCCACTGATGACAGTGGGACTGCTCACATGCTTCATTAACATTCCTCAAACGTAGGATGCAATTTTTTTGTTTAAATCCTTCATTGTTCAGCTCACAGGACAGTAAAGGATAACAGTACAGTACTTTACTGTAAGCTTTTAAGATGAGGATAGAGAGGAATGTACAATTAATTTCTTAGCTGCCATGAGATTTGTTTATTCCCCAGAAATTTTCTTCTTCAACTAATGGTCACAGAAAACAATTAACAGATGCATTAACCAAAAACAAGTTCTTGAAAGCACCATTAGCCCCTATTACCAGTGTCTGAGCATCGCATATCTTTTCATGGTCTTCTTAACACCACTGTGAATCAGGGAATACTATTATCCCCACTTAACAGATGAGAAAATACAGCAATGTCTACACTAAAAATGGTACATCCATCCCCACAGATCAATGCAGCAGGATCGACTGAGTGGCCAGTGTAGGCCTCCTCAATTGATCCAAGAAGGGCTCTCCCTTCAACGCTGTGACTCCACCTCTCCAAAAAGAATAAGTTTGTGTTGAAGGGACAGCATTTCCAGGAGATGCAGACAAGTGAAGACACTGCAGTAAGCGGGAATAAGTAGTCAACGGGAGGTATGCATTCTCTGAATGTAGACTGTGCATCTCCCATTGACTTAGCACGGCAGCGTACGCCAGGCCTGAGGCACAAAGACTACTTTCCATAAACCATCAAAACTCAACTAAAGTCAAAGGACCTATAGCAATTTACCTCCTCAGAGAACAGAACCTTAAGCAACTTGATAAGGTCTCACAGAAAGTCCCTGGCTAGTGATCCAACCACTGGACCCTCCTACCTCTCTTACTATGAAGAACTTGGTCCATTAGCACTGCAGGAGGCATGCATTCAGAAGACAAACACTGCCTTGTTGAAAATCATGTTTTCAATGGACGCAAAAAGAAACTAAAAAATGTCCAACTTGTATTAAGCCACCTTGATTTTGTTAAAGAAATTTAAGAAGCCATTTACTCTTCGCTATTGATGCTGCTGGTTTACTTTTTTGCATTTACCAGAGCCTGGCCAATGAAAATAGCCTAGTCAGTTTTGCGGTCTAGTTCTCCTGCAAAGCTTTCATTGCACAGGAAGAGTACTTCTCCCTCCTTCCTCCCCTCTCTCAAAATGTCTCCCCCCAACCCCTGAACAAATACATTAGGGAAAGATTTCTGTTCGCCTTCTGTTTTGTGAAACTTTGTTTATTCACAATGTAAAAAAGTTGGACTACCTTTGAAATGTGTGCTTCTGCACAAATTAAAACTAAAGAACTGGTCCTGAGTGTTCCACTTACTTAAATTCTCTTCCAGGTGCTGAATACCTCTGGAAAACAAACAGGTAGGGACAAACATTCCAGAGAGGCAGACCTGTTAGACTATCTCAGCAAAGCAAACAAGGAGTCCTGTGGCACTTTTCAAGAGTCAACTTTTGCTCTGACTCCTTTTATATAATTAAGAATCAAGCTGCTCTTAAATAAAGGTTATTTAACCTGTACCTGCCGTGCTTTGGACTGCATCAGTACAAATCCACACTTGGTAAGCATCCAAATGCTGCTCCAAAAACAGAACCTTTGAAGAAACTCTGACCCTTGTGGCCACATATGCTCCCTTAAGGTACCAGACATACAGACCCAAGGATAAGGAGCTAAGATCCCAGGCCCAGCTTATCCTTATCGCAATCTGTGAGAGATACCATGAAGTAGGGCAGGGAATTCAGACGTTCATAGATTCCAAGGCCAAAAGAGTCCATCTGACCTCCTGGATAACACTGGACAGGCCACTTCCCTCAAAGAACTACCAGAGCTGATCTGTTAGAAAAACATCCGATGTTGACAACATTTGTAAGTGAAGAAGAATCCAACATGAACCTGGGTAAACTGTTCTAAAGGTTAATTACCCTCACTGAGAAAAATACATGCCTTATGGTATTTCCAGTCTAATGTGTCTAGCTTCAACTTCCAGCTGTTGGATTGTGGATACTTTTCTCTGCTAGACTGAAGAGCCCATTATTAAATATCTCTGGTCCCCAAGTAGATACCTATAGACCAGGAGCAGACAAACTTTTTGGGCCACGTCTGCGGTACAGCAGGCACACGGCCTTGCAGTGGGGCAGCTGCAGCACTCTGGTCAAGGCCAGCTGGAGCCTGATGAAAGCCTCCAGCAAATCATATCCAGCCCACAGGCAGTAGTCTGCCCACCTCTGCTATAGACTGATATGAAATCATCTGTAACCTTCTCTTTATTATGCTACATAGACCGATTTCATTCAGTCTATCACCCTAAGAAATGAATTCTAATCCTTTCATCATTCTTGTGGCTCTTCTCTGAACTCTTCCAGTTTATCAACATCCTTCTTCAATTGTGGGCACCAGAATTTGACACGCCATTCCAAAAGCAGCCACACACATGGCAAATTCAGAGCTAAAATAACATTCTACTTCTCCAAACTCCTCCGTTTATGCATCCCAGGATCATATTAGCTCTTTAGGCTGCTGTATTTTTCTGAGAGCTCATGTTCAGTTGCCTATCCACCCTCGACCACAAATCCTTCTCAGCCACTGCTACCCAGAATAGAGTCCCTCAGTCTGTAGGTAAGGCCTACAGTGTTTGTTTCTTGATACCTACGTTTTACTGTATTAAAACACACATTGCTTGCTTGTGCCAGTTTATGAACTGAGGCCGTGCCTACACTAGCAAAATAAGTTGACATATTTATGTCAACTTCCAGCCACCGCTGGTGATGGATGTCCACACTGCTCTCCTCGGGTCGGTGTAGCATGCCCTCACCAGGAACACTTCCCTCGACCTAAGAGGCGCCATGGGAAGGCACCACTTGTCCTGCTCAGTCCCAGCTTGCAGACAGGACCTGGATGGCAGCCACCCTCATTTTGCCGAGTCTCAGCTTGCAGTTGGGAGATGGGCGGCAGCCACCCACAGCTTACCCGGTACCGGCTTGCAGTTGGGAGCCGGGTGGTAGCCACCCACACCTTGCCTGCTCCTGGCTTGCAGCTGGGAGCCAGGCTGCAGCTGCCTGTCGCTTGCCTGGTCCCAACTTGCAGCTGGTAGCAGGCTTGCAACACTAGGCGGCTTTCCCAGTCCTGGCTTGCGAATGAGCAGGTTGTGCTTACCTGTCAACTTCCCAGCTCTAGTGGAGTGTGAAACTGGCATTTGTGACAGCCCTCCACTGCTCTCAGGCAGCACTGTGTTTACACTGACACTGCATCGCCCCAGCTCTGCCAGCAACAGCCCTACATCTCTCAATAAGGTAGTCTCATTTTGTTGAAAAACAGAGTAGTTTTATTGGCGAAGTAAGTGCAGCATATACACCAGCACCGTTTTATCAACAAAAACTGACTTTTGCTGACAAAACTCCCTAGTGTAGACCAGGCCTGACTCAGATTACTTAGACCTGTCCTCTTCGTTATCTACCACTCTCCCATTTTTTGTGTCATGTGCCAACTTTATTAGGGCTCATTTTGTGTTTTCTTCCAGGCCATTGACAAAAATGTTAAATAAATGTAGGACCAAGAACAATCCCTGTGGGACCACAGTGGAAACACACCTGTTTGATGACGACGCTCAATTTGCAATTAAATTAAGACTTATCAGTTAGCCAGTTTTGAATCCATATAATATGTGCTGTTATTTTATATTTAGTCTAGTGCTTTAATTAAATATAGATACATGCTGCCAACCTACTCCGAGAACAGCCACTATTTTTCCCCCAAGTATCTATAGCATACATTCCCCAGCCCTCAGGACAGGCCTCAACAAATCTGCTGGACACTGAAGGGCAAGTCCCAAAACTGAGGCAACCCTTGGAGTATGACAGAGATTGGTCCCCAAATGCAGAAAAACTATTGCCACCATGGCTACTTTCAGCGCCAAGCACAGCACAGAAAAGATACTCTGCCGCTGAAAAAACTGTTGCCAGCGGCGCTTGGGGGGACAGAGAGGGAGATGCTTGGCTCCTTTTTTAGGCACCAGGGTCATTCACTGGGTTGGCTGCTAGGCACCAGTGGCAAAATCCTGAGTCTTATGGAGCTGGTGCCCAGGATTTGTTGAGCCCTGCCTTAGAAAATATACTGGCAATAACAAAGTTAAAGAAGGAGAGTCTGAGGAGAGTTAAAATATTAAAGTGAAAAAGGCAGGTCTACTCTTATGAACTGGGATCAGTTCTGGAAGCCAAGACAAAAAAGTTTTGCTGCGCAAATAGATCAACTGTGCGCCATATGGTAGCTTTATAGGTCTCGGCAACATCTGAGTCATGCTGAGCTAGTTGGGACTCGTGTTTCAACACCTTCATGCACAGATATTTTTGCACTGTCATAACAACTTTAAAATCAAGCTTTGCTTCTAAACTCTGATAACTCCCCTTGCTCCCTGCTTGGCAGACGCTGGAAGCTGTTCCAGGAAGCAGCGGATTTTGCCCCACAAGAAGTGGTGTCAGGCGCTCAGAGCTTGGTGATTTGCTACCCTAAACTACAGATGATTACAACTTCTGTCCCTACAAATCTCAACTTCTGCCTTTTCTCAAGCAGATGTATAGATTCTCCATAGACCAGCCTTATCTTGAGCCAGACACCACTAAGGAATGTGGTTGAGAAAGCAGAAAGAAATATGAAAACTAGTCTAAGGGACTTAGTTAAGCCTGTCTGCTTCCCAGATTTGGTTGGGTTTTTTCCCCACCTCTGCCCTCTTCTGCTCTAAATGAGAGCTGAAAGACTGAAGCCCACCCACACTGTTTGCAATTTTTCTCTCCTGTGGAAGACCCCATAGTAATGCCCTTGCGCTGAAGTCCTCTAGGTACAAAGAACAATTGCAGTTCCTCTACCACAGCTGCATAGCCCATGCCTGACTTGAAGCTACCATTATCTAAGAACTGACACAGTTTCCATGCCTATTAGCCTTTCTTCAGTGAAAGGGATCTTGCAATGCCCATATTGTGATTTGAACTCCTACCTAAAAGGAAAGTAACTGAGACCACAAAATCATTTCACACAAAAATATTGGAGCCCTCTGTTTTATCTTCAACAGCAGCCAAAGAACGAAGAATAATGAAAAAATAGCTCCATAAACCAAGAAGACAGAGTGCCAGTCTTTAAAAAATGAAATTGTTTTTCCTTAGTCACACGGATCACAATAATCAATATTATCCTGTGCTGCAAAATATCCTGAAGACACTATATGTCAGGCGTGGCCAAACTGCGGCTCGGGAGCCACATGTGGCTCTTGAATGAAAAAGTGTGACTCCCCGAAGGACGTCAGCAAATCAATTTAGTAGGTAAAAGTACATGGCTCTGTGCCTCAGTGCGGCTCTTGAAGGTTTAATAATCAAGCTGTGTGGCTCTTGAGTTCCACAAGTTTGGCCACCCCGGCTATGTGTCTTTAAAATCTGCTCTGTATGCAGAAGGATGCCTTAGAAATCAATATTCCTGATCTCTGCCCAGAGATGGTTAAGCACTGCAGTACATAATTAGATTAAAACTGTATGGGGTCTTCATTTCAACCTTTAAAAACTCTTTTCTACAGAAAAACAGAAATGCACTAGATTTAATGAACGTGGCACACGAGAGGGACTAAGAGGGGAATAAAAGGTGTTTTTTTAAAAGTTAAGGTGGATCTCAGGTCGCCTAGAAAAGTCACAGGAAAAGACAAGGCAGGAGCGGAGAGGGAGTGACCCATGCCACAGATGCAGTTTATTCTGTACTTTTGAGTTTTTGGTCAACACATTTCAGGCAGGAATCATCTCCTGCTGCGCCTCTACCAGCTGCGTAATTGAGTTGCCGGAGTGTACGAATCCAAGCTTGCTGCAGGCTTGATGACTGAAGCATTCCATCTCACAAATGGAAAGATGCACCACGACTGCTTATATGAGTACTGCTCTGTCTCCATCCCCCACCCAGGAGTCAGTGCCTTCTACCCAACTCCACATTTCCTACTCCAAACACCTCTTTCAACCCCACCCATCCTCCCCCCGCGATCTGAACCCCACTGTCTGCAAACAGCCAAGAGAGCTCTGTCCCAAGAGCTTGCAAGCTGGGATTCAGATAAAACTCAACCCAAAGGAAAGGAGAGAGAATAGGGAGACGCATTAACAGAGAAAGATTCATATGCAGAGTTAATCCTAACAGTGGCCTAAGTGTGGCACCTTGACCCCTCTTCTCCAAGCAATCCCTCCCTTCTCATTCTCAGTAATTTCCCTGAACACTGACTCAGCTGATCTGGGTTACATTTAAATTGCAAGGTCTTGTGAAGCAGGAGCCATGCCTTGGTGAGGTTTATAAAGCCCCAGGTTAACTAACAACCCTGTGTAATATTCTTTTTTTTTTTTTTTTTTTTTACTCATCAGTGTCCCTCTACAAACATCAAGCTGAGAAGCAGAACTCAAAGCAGGGCTTTTAAGGTTTAAAGCAGGCCTGCCTGGTAAACTGCTCATTCGGCACAATCATCAGATCATACCCACATACAAACCCAGGTTTCTCCTCACCTGGCTGCAGAGGCCTGCATTTTGCCTGTCAATGCAATTAGCAAGTGGTGCAGCATAAGAAACCCTCTCCTTTCAGGAGTTTAAAGTATCACAGAAATCATTGCAGCATGGAGCATGATTCGAATTTGGGTCCTGTATACAGAATTACTGTGTGTTATTTCACACTCCTAGGGCAGGTTCCTTGCAAAACCTACAGGACCCAAAAAAATGTGGGCAAGAGTTAAAGATCTCAAATTTTAATGGAATACATGTTTAGACTTGAAACTACTTCACTCCCTAAAACACTGCATTCAACAGACACGTGACACTATTCCATTCCATTATTCCACTGCGCACCTCAAGCACCAGCAGAACCTCCCCACAGACACCTTCATGTCAAGTTGTCACAACCACAAGCCAACACCAAGACAACACGTCTTGTTTCCATGGCCACTGTTTAAATCCATATTAATGTTTTATCCAATTTCAGTTACAGAATAAAGTCAAAAACCTCTCCACTGTCCTTTTTATCTTGTATTCATCAGTAGAGATTTCCAAAGTAGAGGAGTGATGTAAGTGTTTACCTGTCCTGCAATCTGGCCAGGACGCTGAGTTTATTACTTTCTGCACCTAAATTCTATCTGCAGCCTCTTGCCCTAAAATGTTGGGTAGTGGTGCTGTGTGATATCCAAGAGTTTCTGTGTTCCCCAGAGATGAAACACAGCCTTTGTATTCCTGATCTACTCCCTGGGGTACTGGGCACCTTGACTTCTATTTATATAATGTTTTAGGATCCTCACATGAATGATATTATGGAAGTACTACAAGACAGCTAAACTGGAATTAGACAAGAAGGCAGAACTAACATCCACCCCCACTTTTTGTAACAGCGTTATGAGATCGTTAATAAGATCGCTGCACGCAAATAGTTTGACAGCAGGGGCGGAAGGCAACAAGGATATGACACCATTACACCATCCAATGACACTAATATTACAACCTCCTTTCCAAGTTAGCATGTTAGATATCCTTTATACAGAACTGTAATAAGGGAAGTTTATAATGGAATTAAGATTCAATAAATAGCACTATGTCCAATGCAAGCATTAATTAAATGAGCAGATACATTCCCAATACAAATCAAAGCAATTGATGAGTTGATATTTTTCATTTCATTGATATGAAAAGGGCATGTCCAAGGTTGGCAGGCCCAATTTTGGATCTATGTACGCACAGTGTAAACAGACAGGAAAATAACTTACTTCAAGGGATTTCTTCTCTATCATGAAATGCATTTTGGAAGAGCAAAAAATCAAATCAGTGCCAACAACTGAGTGCTCATAAGCAACCCTACACTAAAGCACTGTGCACCATGTGGTGGAGAGAGAGAAAAATCACTAACAAAACAGAGTTTAATGTTAAGCTTCTAACTAAGTTATGATAGCAAGGTGTGCAGGGTGGAGGATGTAAAATAATACCTTAAATATACTGCTACTATTTAAGGGTGAACAAAAATATTTGCTTAGATCCTCTATCACATGCCAAAAAAAGAACAAATTGTGGTAGACACCAGTGAGTGCCCAAAGAGAAATTCCAGGTATGAACCACAAAGCATTTTATTTTCTTCTCGTCTAGGCTCATAACGCAGATTGCCCACCCTCACAGTGACTGCTCCCTTCGGATCCCCTAAACAGAACTGTGCTGAAGGAATTACATTACAATATTAAAAATGGAGCAGGGAGACTGTCTGAAGAGGCAAGAGAGAATTCTATTTTAATTCAGTACTTAAAGATGTTTTTAGATAGTCTAGTCTATCCCTAAAAAATTGAAAACAGCTTAACACTGAATTAGATACTGATCATTAAGCCAACTGACATCCTAGTACAGCATACGAGGATGTCTATCAGTGCAGCAGGCTGAGAGAGCAAGAGAGCCATATTAGGTGCACAGGAAAAAAACTGAACTCGTATGGACACTATCAATTTACATGAAAATCATACTTCTCTGAAACATTTGGACCTATGATGATAAGAAACTTCTAAGGTTATTATAAGCAAAAGATTAAAAGCAATAACTCTTTTAAAGTGATTTTACTCTGTGTCTAGTTAGTTTTACTGTTCTCTGCCTACAGTTAGTTTCTCCCTGTTTACATACGGTTTTTCATAAAAGAACAGAACAGAAACCAATGGCTGAGGAGCAAGTGTAGCTAGGATTTTAAACTACGTATTAAGTTAGGGCTCAACAAACCTCAGATGCCAGGTCAGCATGGTGCCCGATCATTGCACTGTGGCACCTATTTGTGCCATGGCCCTTCGGGGAGGAACTCCCCCAGCGAGCAAAAATCCTTCAGTGGCACACAGCTTTTTATGGCAGCAGGGCACCTTCACGTCACGACTACCTTTTTTCAGCAGTAGGGCATTTCTTGGGCTGGCACCTATGTGGGCAGCACATCTGTTGAGCCCTGCATTAAGTTGATGATGTCCTTTTCACAAACTGTGGGTTCAATTTTGTCACATGTTACAGAAAGTTTTCAGTTTTATCCCCATTTGGAACCTCTTCAGGGCAAGCTGATCGATTTTTCAGAAACTTGAAGAATGTTCAAAAGACAGAAACTTGTTTAAAGTAGATTTAATTTTGGATCTAGTAAGCTGAACTGGCCTTATTAGAAGCTCAGTGTAAAATTTGCTAGCAAAAATATTTAGTAGTCTCCTGTAAAGCCCCCTGGAAAACACCTGGTTTTAGTAATTAAGATTGTTAAATATTCTGGGGGTAGTTACTCTGTGATGGAGTGAAGACTGCATTAAAAATGTCTTCATATGGGCAACCTCCTACTTTCAGTAAACACATCAGACATGCTACCAAAATTAACCTGTACAGTTTTATTTGATCCCAGTTAATGACCTATCTTTAGTAAGGGACCAATTTTTCTTGGCCTCTCATATAGCAGCTTAACAATAGGTTTCACTGTATGTTGCACTGTGCCAGTTCCACGTTTGAGTTAAATGTATTCTACAGCATTCCAAAGTAAAACACTTCAGCCTCCTCTCCCATGAGTTAAGAGCCCTAGTTTGCCAAAAAAGGCTAAAAATCTTAAGCACTATTTGCAAGAAGTCCAATCCTGCAAGTTGTTGTGCATCCTCAACTCCCACTGGCCTGGCAGAAGTTACTCAGTATCTCACCAGGGATAGTCTAAGAATAAAATGTCATACCCCTAGCTGTTATTTGTTTGACTTTGTTGTGTTTACAGTTGTTTCAATTCCAGTGTGTGCAGGACCTGCAAGAGTGAACAATACTAACTAACTCTTCAGTGAGCTGGAATGCCATGAGTTTCCGAAGAGCTGATTTAATCTGCTTCTGCTGCTTGGAAGCTATTCTTAACTCAGGGATAAACCTGCACTCTTTTAATCAGGTACTATAAATGACGGTCACAAAAGTCATTCAGCGAACAAATACCCCAACTCTCTCTGTTAAAAGAATCAAAGAATCCTGAAGGCAACAGGCATTGTATACTTCACTTCAGACCTTTTGCACCATCAGGACCAGCACAATGACACTCTGGGTACGTCTACAATGATTCTGCTGCGTGTTCCACAGATCAACACAGCAGCATCGACCGAGTGAGTCGCTCAATCAATCCCAGAAGCGCTCTCCATTTGATGCACTAACTCCCCACCTCCCACCCCCAGGAAAATAACAACACAGCATGGACCAGAGAACATTCCTTGTTAGCAAAGCACGGTGAATAGGCTGCAGTAAAAGAGCATAAATTGTTGGGAGATACACAGTCTACAGCACATAGCTTGCATATCTCCATTCGACCCAGGTTGGCAGTGTAGACAGGCCTCCGTCCCAAACATTCCAGCAGCCAAGGAATCTTTTCATTTAAAAATGATAGAGAGCATGCAGGTCGGTGCACAAGGATTGCAGGGCAGCCTAACTCAGCCAATGCTGCGCCAGGGATCTGAACAAGCCATCATTTTTAGAAAGTCACCCTCTCCCACTTCAAGCACTAACGGTCCCTTTGTGCTCTGAAGGCCAGCCACAAAACGAAAAGAGCTAAGAAGTGATTTCTAAACATGATTTGCATTAACATGTAAACAGTCACGAAACGGAGCGGTGCATGCAAAGAGTGCGAGTGCAGGTAATTTGCTCTCACCTTATAGACATCTCCATATGTGCCACTCCCCACCCGCTGAATGAGCTCATAGTCTTGCTGCGGATTCCTCCTCATGATATCCCCACTCTGCCGAGCCAAAGCATCCATCCTCAGTCACTCCAGCCCCGGAGAGGGGGCAAACAGGAAATGTGTGCAGTTGCTTCTCCCGTCACCACTCCCAGGAGGACAGATGCTCCAGGATGTCTAATGAGGAGATCTGTTCTTTGCACACATGGCTTCTGCCCCCACGTTTTTGCCTAAGACACAAAACAAAATGACTTATTAGGCTTTGGTTTCAGTCATGCTCTGTGTTGCCGGCTCCAAGGAGATGTGAGCGAGAACTCAGGTCTCAAAAAAAGAGACACCTCCACCCACAAGTGCATCTGTGCTACATACAAGGAAGGGGCTCAGCTTCTGTTACAGCTCGGCTGACAATCAGAACAGAAGGAGTGAAGGCAAAACAGCTCAGCGTCCCACACACGCAGCGCTAGGGCTGGGAAACAGCCACTACATCACCAAACTCTTCCCTCCTCTGACCCAACGGCTAAGGGAAATGAGAGACCGGGTCAGATGGCTGCCCACCCAGATGCTCTATGCAACTGACATTTTAAGGACCCCTCAAAAATAAGGGCAGGTTGTGTGCAGTAAGCCCAGAGATCCATGCTCTAGCAGAGAGAGAGCTGAGAGCACAGAGCATCTCCCTAAACAAAAACCATCTCTCTGGAGACACGCAACAGCACCTGGCAGGCACACTGACTGCGAGAGCCCTTGCTGGAAGTCTTTATTCTCCCGTCTGGGACAAACAGGACTGACAGCCCAGAGCTCAGCTTGTGTCATCGCAGGGCGGGAGCGGAGTGGAGCCGAGCGGGAAGGCTGTGGGGCTGTGCCAGAGACGGGCCCTGTGGTGGGTCCCGTGGTCATTTGCTGCCAGCAGGGAGCCGGGGAAGGGTGACCCCACTAGAGACCGGGGACTCTGCCCTCCCCACTCGCCTGGGACTGGGACGGGGGCTGGATTTGAGCAGGCTGGTCGAGAGACCCAGTGACAGCTTCTCCCCGGCAGCCGGCCCCCGTCCACAGAGCCCCC
>ML681997.1:515045-635860 GCA_007922195.1 Podocnemis expansa
CGGGGCGGGCGGCGCGAGCGAGCGAACAAGCGAGGCCGCAGCGCCACAGCGCCCCCCTCCGGCCGCGCCAGCCGGCGGGCGGGACCAAACGGGGCGGGGGGGGCCGCTGGAGGCAGAAGTGGTGTCGCCCGATCCCAAAGCCCGGACAGCGGGAGGGGGGAGTCGGAAAAGGAGGAGCTGGGGGGAGCCATGGGGGAAATGCAGCCTTCATGTCCTAATGCTCTGGTTTTAGGGGCCCTGCAACGCCCCCCCCCCAATAGGGTATTTTGGGGCGTTCCAGCATCCTTCACCCCAGCAGTAAAAAGCCAGGGGCATCCTGGCTTGGCGCCATGCCCGCTGGAGGCAGGCGGGGGAGGGAGGAAGGGGCATCTCCTAGGCCGCCGCAGGCAACCGGGGCCCTAGGCGAGGCTCTTTATGGGCCCCCCAATGCTGCACTCATTGGGCCCCGCTGCCCCGCCACAGTCCCGGCTCCCACGGGGGAGCGGAGGCTGGACCGCCCGCCTGCCCACCACTGTTCCCGCTAAGCCCTGCGGGCGGGCGCGCACAAAGGTCATGGAACCGGCACGCACAAAAAGTAAAGTGCGCACAGAAAATTCAATAGTGCTAATATTGGTGCTCACGAAGTAATGTTTTTGCACACACAAAAAAATTGTTGGCACGTACAGGCTACGAGTAATTAGAGGGAACATTGCTGCCCACCCGGCATCTCCTTCCAACCCTGTGATTCTATTCTAGTCTAGTCTTTAATCTCTGCGCCAGGGGTGCACTTCCCAACTACACCCCGCCGGCCGCGTCTCCCCTGGCTTGGGATGGAGAGCCTGATGGTCATGGCTCCATTCTAGGATAGCTGATGATACTCTCTGAAGTGTGCACAATTTTGGACACTGGTTGTGAAAATTTGCACAGAAGAATTTTTTGTGTGCACACAGCCTATTAAAAATTAGAGGGAACATTGGCTGGGAGTGGGGCCCCCTGGAGCAGCCCACTCTGGAAAGTTCAGGCCACTTCGCCCCCAGCCACCCCAGGCCTGAATAGAGGCTGCCTGGCCCCCTGGCCCTGGATCAGACCTGGGGTGGGCAGGGGCAAAGCAGCCTTCGCTCTTCAGAGCAGGCCGCTCCAAGGGGCCCCACTCCCAGGCAATGTTCCCTCTAATTTTTAATAGGCTGTGTGCACACAAAAAAAAATTCTTCTGTGCAAATTTTCAGAACCAGTGTCCAAAATTGTGCACACACCAGAGAGTGTTGTCAAACTTGTGAGCACAAGGATGCAAGTGCCTGTGATGCCACTAATATCTAAATTTTATTTTTATATGGTGATGGAAATGATTTTATAAATTACACAACCTTATTGGAAACATGCTACTTGAAACCACCTTCTTAAAGTAGTATAAAAATATTAGCACTGTTGAATTTTTTGGGGCATGCTTTATTTTGTTGTGGGCACAGGTTTCATGATCTGTGTGCGCACACACACACGCACAGCTTAGAGGGAACATAGCTCCCAGCAAGCTGCAGTGCCACGCCAGCCACTCTCCTCCCTGCCCCTGGGGAGGTGTGGCCGGATCGGGGTAGGCAGGGAGCACTGCTCTGCCCCTGCTGCAGAGATGCTGCCCGGACGGGCAGGCAGTGCACCCGCTGGCCCTGGCAGTCCACGGCCCCTGGCCCCACCACCACCCCACAGCCCAAGCGCTAGGATAAGTGAAGCAGGCGGCCACCACAGGACCCCTTACTGCTCAAGGCCGTAGGCAACTGCCTGCTTCGCTTACCCCAAAAGCCACCTCTGCACCTGCCTGACCTCTGGGAGCCCTACCCCAGTCTAGGGTTACCAGATCCCAAAGCCTGGAATGGAGCAAAGGAAAGGAGGACATTGGAGGACCCATGGAGAAAATGGACTATTAATATAGCAGTCTTTGTGTTTTTAGGGGACCCTGGAACGCTTCCTCCTAAAAATAGGGTGTTCCAGGGTAACTTCTGTAAGTAAAAAGCCAGGCAAAATCATATATTTTTAAAATGTCTGCCAGACAGAGGACATGAAGGTAAAGAGGAAGACATGTTCTCTTCCTGCCTGACATCTGGGAACGCTACTCAGGCAGCTATTTCCTGGGAGATCCCACGTCTCATAGTCTCTGGCCGGGGTGGTTTCCCCACCAGAGCTCATGCCATAAATAAACATGTTGGTCATGGAAAGGGCACCAGACTCCAGGTTTGTTTTGCTGGAGTGGACTGTCACAGCTGCCCCTTTGCAAGCCCTGTAACCAGACAGCGCTCCACAAAGGACAAAGGGAAAAGACAAAAACCAGACCAGCAGTCAGCTGTACTTTCCACAAAACAATCACCCGCTAACCCATCAGGTCTCAGCCTTTTGCGGGTTCCAACACACTTGGCAGCGAATCAGGACCCCACAGGATACACCAGCCAGCCCACCTCCTCCCAGGCCTAATCCAGCCTTCTCCCCGGCTCTCCGTGACACATTTTTTGCTGTGTGGCGACACAGTAATGTGTCCCAACACAGCAGTTGAGACAGAGCCATAACTACAGCGGGACTAATGGGGATTTGCCCCGGGTGCCCCAGAGCAGCTCAATAGAGCCACTATTAAAAGGTATGTTTCACAGTGCCAGCCCCAAACGCCGCTAATTGCAAGGGGCGCTGAAGCAGAGCGTTACACGTCTGGGTTGAGAACCACTGTGTCCACCCTCAAAGGAAACTTGCACAACACTTTCAAAAGACGAGCCAGGGATTGGAGTGCACATTCATAAGGCTAGGTGCTAAAAAGCCTGGTTTGAATAATGGCACCGGGTCTGTGGCTTATTACAGCCATAACCCAATAAGTCTCCTTCGTCCCATAGCTGCTGAGGTGTTCACTGTCCACTTCACCTTGAATGCTCTCTTATAACTCCTTCTGCAAACCAATCTTTCCTACCTTTATTCAGCTGTAGCACTCTGACCGTTCCCAGATCTGAGTAAAAGCTCTGTGCAGCTTAAAAGCATCTCTTTCACCAATAGCCGTTGCTCCAAAAACACATATAACTTCACCCACTATATTGCTTGACCCAGTTGAAACCATTTTTAAGATGAATTTGTCTGACTTTGACTTCCAGGTATTGGTTCCTGTTTTGTGCTTGATTGAAAAGCCATTTAAATACCTCCTAGTTGCTTCCCCAGAAGTGAGTGATTCACTGTCATCAGAGCACTTCAATCATTCTGACAAAATAAACTGATTGAGCTCCTTAAGTTTCATTGGGAAGCATTTTTTCCAGCCCTTGAACCGTGGTAGCTCTTTTCTGTGTGAGATGAGCTCATTCATACATCTTGTATGCATACACGTGTATGTCGGCAGTTTTGGTGGTTACAGTAAACAAATGAAGAAAGAGTTTCTCGCTTTTGTCTCTGGCACTGGGGTGTCGCTCACTTGCTGGTGGATTCTCTGTGCCTTGAGGTCTCTAAATCATGATTTGTGGACTTTAATAACTCAGTCATAGGTTAGAAATTTATTGTGGGAGTGGGTAGGTGAGGTTTTGTGGCCTGCATCATGCAAGAGGTCAGCCTACTCTGCAACCTGTGGCTCCAGGACCTCATGTGGCTCTTTGACTTCTTCCTTGTGGCTCCAGGTCCCATCCCACCTACCATGGGACCCTGCATTTGGCTGACTCCTGGTTTCAGGCTCTCGCTCACCCCCTGCCAGGAGACTTTGCGCCAGGCGCCCTGGCCCAGCTCCCCTCACCAGGAGGCTACACCCATTGCAGTTCTGAAAACACTTGGTAATTGAAGGAATTTAAAAAATGTGTCTTCTAATTTTTTGGGTTGCAGACCCCTGGACTAGATCGTCACATTGATCCCTTCAGACCTGACAGTCAATGGGTCTTTGAATCTAAGTCTTCCCTGGATGCCTCAGAGCAGGGCCGTAACTAGGTCTTCTGGCACCTGGGGCAAGCAGCTTCAAAGGCGTCCATCCCCCACCCCCCAACCCCTGACCTGGGCCCCAATCTGGCCCAGTGGTGGGAAGCTGGATCTGTCTCCAGTCCCCTGGCCGGGCAGACGCCTTGCCCGCCAGCTGATCTGAGTCCCCAGGGCCAGGCGGGGCGTGCTTTCACCACCACTGGCCAAACTGAGTCCCAACCCACCCAGCCACCAGCCTTCCTGTCCTGGGTCCCAGAGTGCCCACACCTATCCCCTTACCTGGCCGCGAGTCCTAGGGGGCTGGAGCTGCCCTGCCCGTGTGGTGTGGCCAGAGTCTTCTCCCCTCCAGCATGCACCTGAGCATGCTCAGGGACAAAGCAGGAGATGAACTTCCCCAGCCCCAGCCCTGTTCCTGGAGGAATGTGCCTTCGGCAAAGGCACAATCCTCTTCAGGGCCAGGAAGGGTTGGTCTGGTGCAGCTGGGGCTTTGCCCCTTTCACTCCGCCCTAGTTACAGCCCTGCCACAGGGATGGGGAGTGCCAGGAAGATGGTCATGGCTTCCATTCTAGGATAGCTGATGATCAGTTCAGACTTCTGCATAATTCAGAGTGGCCTCAAGTTTCCAGGAGCCATCTGTCATCCCCCCCAGAGTACAATGCACTCAAACCTGCAACTGGAAAGTGGTGGTGTAGAGCTGGTTTTATCCACCTGGCAATTTCCCTTACATTGGGGTAATACCTAGTTATCTGTTTTGTACAAGTGGCCAGAACTGAACTTATTCTCTTGGATATAACAGGCAATCCCAATGCAAACTGAGTGTCATTCACTGACCACAGCACTGGGCTGTGCTCATTATTAGGAATGGGCCCAAACTGTAAAGTGCATGCCTCAATCTGGCATCTCTCCAAGTTCCAGAGGGTTCTTGAGTCTGGTGTTTCAATTTGGGCCCATCTCTGGATATTAACAATTTTCATGACAGCTAACTAAAAAATGCATTTGCCAAGTTCCAAAAGAGCAGCCGTGTTAGTCTAGCTCAGCAAGAAGTCCTGTGGCACTAAAAGACTAACAAATTTATTTATCATTTGAGCTTTTGTGTTGCAACAAATAAACTTGTTAGTCTTTTAGTACCACAGGACTTCTTGTTTGTTTTGAAAAAATGCAATGTCAGAAGCAGAAATCCATATCCATGGACCCTCTTGCCATTTCCCAAATGGAGGCAGTTCAAAGCAGCCAGCACCATCAGAAATGGCTGTGTGAGGATTCCCATTGTATAAGAGGAATCCCCAGGTCTCACTGCAGAGCCGTAACACCGGTTTTTGCCGCCTGGGGTGCATTCCGATTGGAATGTGCCCCTTCCTGTTAGCGGCACTTAGAGCTGGTGCTGCAAAGCTGCCCCTTCAATAGCGCAGCTGCATTTAGCCACTCCATGACGCCTGGGGCTCTGCCCCGGCAGCCCCACCGTAGTTACAGCTCTGTCTCATCATCAATGTTATCACCCTGGTTCAAGCGCCTCCATTCCCTGCATCTCTAGCCAACCAATGCAATATTACATTTAAAAACCAAATCCTATGTTAAAATATCATTACTCTAGGTTGCAAAGTCAAGCACTTGAAAGTTAGGACATACCAAATTTATGGCTGCCTTTGCAACCAAGCATAACTCTATCTCCCTGTGCATCCATCCTGAACATGAAAGAGGCATGGCCATCTCTAAGGGTGGGCAGGGCCCAGGGCCAATCAGCCTGTGCAGGCCCCCCCATGTGCCGGGGGCAGAGCGGACTGGTCCGGGGGCTGGGTTCTGCTCTTCTGCCCCACCTCTGGGTCAGCCTGCCCCTTCCCGGGGCTGGCTGTTCTACCCTGGGGACCAGCCGAGATGGGAGGCCAGTCTCACTGTTGGTTGTGCTCGCGGCTGCCTCCCCCCCCCACTTCCTTTGGCTTCACACCAAAAGCAGCGGGGGGGGGGACAGCATGGCTGTGAGGGGGCAGTGGTAAAGCAGGGCAGGACAGCGTGGGGCCCACAGAACTGCAGGGCCAGGGGTGATTGCCCCTTTCGCCCTCCCTTAAGGACAGCCCTGAAAGCAGACCCTGTGGGAAAAACAGTACGAGATCTTGTAATTAAAGATTACATCCCTGACTATCTTGCCTACTAGTCACTGATGATGCACCTGCCTTCCATGAACTTCTCTAATTCTCTTTTAAAGCCAGCTGTACTTTTGACCTTCACAACATTTCCTGGCCATGAGTTCAGCAGGCTGACTGTGCGTTGGGTGAGGTAGTACTTCCTTTTGTTTCTTTTAAACTTGCAGCTTATTAATTTCATTGGGTGACCCCCCTCCCCCTGATTCTTGTGCCATGACAGAGTGTAAATAACGCTATCCTATTCACTTTCTACTTAACATCCATGATTTGATAGGCCTCTATCACGTCCCCCCTTAGTTGTCTATTTTCCAACATGAATGGTCCCAGTGATTTTAATCTCTGTTTGTGTGGAAGCCACTCCATAACCTTAAGCATTTTTGTGACCCTTCACTGAGCCATTTCCAATTCTAATGTATCTTTTTTGAGATAAAGAACCAGAACCATGTGCAGTATTCAAGGTGTGGATGTACCATGCCGCAGCTTTACAGTATTTACTCTCTTATTATGTCTCTCTTTCCTAATGGTCCCTAGTATCCTGTTGACTTTTTTCATTGCACCTTGAACAGATGTTTACAAAGAACTATTCAAGTGACTCCCAGATCTCTTTCTTGAGCTATAACAGTTTGTTTAGAACCCATCGCTTCATATGCATGGTTGGGATTAGTTTTTGCAATGGGCATTACTTCAGACATAGCATCTAATGGTTTTATCCAGAAATTAAACTCTGACTATGCTACACACAGTTTGTATCTATAGAAAAAAGAACTTGCAGCCATAAAGGACAAAAAGCAAATGAAGGTAGGGGATGGGGGAGAAAGATAGTCATTTTACATCTAGTGTTATCTAAACGTTGCATTAATGTAATACCACAGCATCTCTGCCTGCCTGTTCCAACCCACCCTTTATTGATGGGCTCCTTTCTTGACATCTTGCAGAAGAAGTGAACCTTGAGAAGGGGTATGAGGAAACAGAGATAAGATTCCATTTATTTAACTCTCCCAGTCAAGAAGGTCATTCAGAAATACAAGTTCCAAAGGGGCAGCCATGTTAGTCTAGTCCAGCAAAACAAACAAGGAGTCTGATGGCACTTTTAAAGACTAGCAAATGTATTTGTCACATGAGCTTTTGTGGGAGATGAAGTGGGATTTTCTCCTATGAAAGCTCATGTGATAAATAAATTTGTTAGTCTTAAAAAGTGCCACAGGATTCCTTGTTTGTTATTCAAAACTATGTAACATTTAATCTAATTCCCAGTTAAGAAGCTGCACACCTGGGGCTTTCCACAAAAAAATTCAATTTCTGTACTGTGAAATTCATTTCGAACACTGAGGCTCAAGGCACAGAACCAACTTGTCATCCAACAATTGGGCGCTGTTATTTCTACTAGTCATTGATAGCCATTGAATTGAGCCCATACTGCAAAGACATTGGGTCTCCTCTCATTGTGTACGTTTCACATTTGTATAACTCCACTGAAGTTACTCCTGATTCACACCAGGGTAGTCACACCAGAATGAGCAGGGCCAACCCAACCATGTAAGTGAACTAGGCAGTCGCCCAGGGAGCCAGGCTTTAAGGGGTGCCAAATTACATGAAAGATTTTTTTCTCTGTTTCAAAAAATATTTAAATAGGTTATCTCTTACAACATGTGGAGGGGGATGCCAAAATCATACTTCACGCAGGGTACCAAAAACCTGTAGGCCAACCCTGAGAATGAAGCCTGTATTCCTCCACAATAGATACCCAAATCCCATTCTCTGTGAATCACAACCAAGCATATGTGACATGGCTATTGTGGAGGAAGTGGGATAGTAATTCATGCAGAGGGTAGAGAGATGGGTAAAATATGGGAGCTGGTTTTGATTTTTTGGTTGGGTTTGATCATTTGGATTTGGTTCCAATTCTATTCAAACATCAACATTTAGATAAGGCTCCTAATTCAGGTCCAGATCTTTGCAAACAGGCAGGGCTTGAGAGGCTCTCCTGCAAAGCCCTGTTAGTTTGGGTTTTGGAAAGAACTGGAATGTGCAAAGCAGCCATTACTATTGCGTAGGAATGGGCAGTGCTCACTTCCCATATTGCAAAGCAAGACAGAGAGTGCAGCTTGCAGCTAACAGCAAATTCTGGCTTCCATGATGTTGCTTTTGTAATTTCTAATAAAAGAATGAAATGAATAAATACAAGCTCCTTTGACTTTCCTGAGCAGAGCACCAAATAGGTAAAACCTATGCCAAACTATTGCAACAGAAGTTACAACTTTTCCCTTTTGCCATTTGAAAATGAAGAGGAGTCTGATTCCATACCAAATTTGTAAAGCATTTTTGGAATTATTACTATTTGGTCACATGGGAAATTTGACCCCATATTCAGCTGGAGGAAATCATACATTAGATATGAGTCAAAAGCACAAAGTTTAGACCTCATTCTGAACTTCCCCAAAGTCTGGGAACTTGGGGAAGTTTGGAATGAGAGTTTCACTCCAGATTCATCTCTAGCCAAGAGAAAGAAAAAGTGAGTTTTAATAAATAAATAATGGCAGCTCATCACTTGCAGTAAATCATATGTGGTTCTGTTGGCACCAATAGAATCCAATATTTGGATCAGCGAAGTGCGTTGCACAGACTTTATTAGATGCTGTGTTTTCTTCTCACTATAAATGGCCTGCCGTTCTTGAAAACTTATCCCAGAATTTTCTTTGGATGATAGAGAATTCTCTATTTTTCTTGAAAGAAATGGTAACTCTGATTTACAGTGAGGAAAAACAAACTGCCTCCATTCAAAGGCCAAACATTCTTAAGAATATGCCCATTGAATTTTTCACTGTAGTCCTGAAGACTCAAAACAAATGAAGATTTATAGCAAAGTCTATCTAAGAAGGCCATCAGAAAGCAGAGGAAAAGGAGAAGGAGAAGACTTTGGAGGGAGTAAAAAATCACAAACATTTAGAGTTTTTTCAAAAGGGAAGAAGATAAACAGTTCTGGCAGAAAATTAACTCTTAGAGCGGAGATCTTTTTCATAATTTGTTTGATGAAGCTTTTATTTATTGCAAGGAATGGTGGGGATTATTCAGCCTGGATTATTGTTCTTTGTAGGAGAACCATGTTTTACATGGGATTTGAAAGAAATAAGAGAGGCCATTTGACCCAGAACAAATAGGAAGGAGTTCCACCGTAGACACCTAATTTGAAAGGTAATGTCTAGTACAATGGTGGGAGAACCTCCAAAGTTTAATTTCATTAATGCGCGTCACTAGATGTCTGAATGACCCTGTCCGGGTAGTCTCACTTTCACAGTCACGTGCCCTCGCAGCACAGCCATGATGTTCTCTTTTCTCCTTCCTAAGCCTGGTTTGCTAATACACAATTCCCACCAAAGCCCATTGAGATGGACATCTTGATTCCACCCACCTTCTAAAACTGGTGTTTTCCACCCAGGAGGCTGATAGAAAAAGAAAGGGGAAGAGATGGTGCTTTCTCATCTCCACCCATATGAGACACGACTCACAGAAGAATGTGCACATGTTTAAAATATGACAATGCAGGCTATGTACTCCTTCTTGGGGGCAGGGGTCTGAATATGCTCCTGGGCTCCACCTCTTGGCTTCGCTCTCACATGCCACACTTGTGTTCTCATGCTTAGCTCTTCCCTGGCCAAAGCCTTTAGCTCAGCAACTTCTTGACTGGGGACAATAAAAGGGCTTCTACTTCCCAAGCCCATGCACTGGTGATGCCAAAATATTGTCACACATGGGGTGTGGAAAGGGATGTGTAGCTCTCTATGGTCTTCTCCTCTCTCCTTTCTGTCACTGGCATCCCTGTGAGTCCCTACAGAGATGAGCAGGCCACATCGCACCTCCCAGAGCTGTCATTTCAGGTTCAATGTTGGTGGAAGAGTTGCACACAGGTCATGATTTTAATGCTAACAGCTTCAAGTTTCAGTTGAAAGAAAGAGAGAAAGAAAGAAAGAAAGCTGAGATGCTGTGAACAAGAGGCAGCATGGATGAAGTATCTCTTCATCTTTCCACTGAGTATCAGCTGAGTTCAAGCCAAGCTTCCATTCCATCCCAAACTGTTTTTCTCTCCTTTAAGCCATTACCTGTGGGCCACATCTCTATTTATGTTTAGCTTATATTGGGCTGATTATGGTGTCAGTCCTGTGAGCATCAGGGTTTGTGTTGTTGACCTGGATCCAAAACTGAGCTTGTACCCAATTTAGAGTGTGAAGTACAGGAACGGTATTGTCTTGTTAGTCTCTGTCAATAAAGAAGTAGGCTACTGCATGCTGTACAATCTATATAGCTTCCAGGTGGTCCTCAGGGTCAATCCAAGGTGCAATGAATTAAAGCAGGGGTCTCAAACTCAAATCACCATGAGGGCCGCATGAGGACTAGTAGAGAGCCACACAAGGACTAGTATGTTAGCCTGAAGGCTGCACCACTAAAACCTTTTCATACAGTGATGCTGCAAATTTCGGTAACAATAGTGTTGTTGTAGGCCACAAGAAACAGCTTTAGAGGCTGCATGCGGCCCATGGGCCTTGTGTTTGAGACTCCTAAATTAAAGTAATCTAGCCAGGAGGTAAGAAGACCATGGATCACCAGGGAAAGACCTGTATCTGGGAAGATGGGCACAGATGACTATCTAGAAGAAGAGGCAAGATGGTATTTCTAGTTGGGAGTTGCTATCTGGGCCCCCAGGTGCAGGGATGAGTTCCGTATTGTGTTTTGTAAAGGTAGTCTATGGCTCAAAAGCAGTTATTTTGGGGTAGTAATCTAGGCTGGGGTAGACAGGTAGTCACACTAGTTGATCGCAGCAGTCTGCCGTTTTAACCTTAAAGATTACGAATAGGACCCTGAGATTGTATCCGACTCACAGAGAGAAGAAACTCATGATAATGGATGAGGTCACATGGCAGTTAGTTCCACCTGCCAGCAAGATCCACCTCCCTCTTTCCTAAAGTGGGCACAAGCCACTTTTTTTCAGGTCGCCAGTTAATTCGCATATTCTGTCAGCAGGCAGGTATACCTATTGTTCACTTTTACTGAGAGGAAGATACCTAGTTGTCCATCCACCATCTATTGATAGCACTGCCATCCATAACATCACACAGTCTCTCCTACCAATCTCACAAAATTATTGAATAAAGGAAGGGACAAGAAAGAGCTCTGTGTAGAGGATGGTCCTTGGGATGTCCAAGAATTTTCTCATCTCAATATTCTGGGTTCTGTGTAAAGGAAACCCGCAACATCAAACTAAAGTAATTTCATAAAATTCTATCCGGCCCCTTAGGTGTGTCAGAAACAACTCGTGAATAATTTGTGCCAAAGCTGCCAACGAACCTAACAGTATTAGCACAGATCATCAATCACTGCTGTTCTGTAAACTGACTGCAAGAGGTCTAAACTATTGGCTATGGATCTGGAGTCGGTATTCATAATTGTCTTTTCCAAGAAAAAGAGATTGTATATTAAATGTGTTAGCAAGATCACTAACACTGAAGGGTGTGTTCCCGAGCACTGACTGGTGAGTTTAAAGGTTGCTTTCTCTGAGCCTGGTCTTTACAAGTCAAAAATAGTGTATTTTCAATATGTGCTAACTAGCATGTTTTAAAATTTCTAGTGTAGACAAAGCACGTTGTAGTTTTAACTTGTTCACTGACTGAGGTAAATCCAACTTACTCCACAATGGCTAACGTAGCTCACGTGAATAGTGGTTTGTGTGGGAAACCTCAAGTTGCTCATAATAGAATTTGTTTTTTCTCTTTAAAAATAACACTAAGAATTAAAAGACATGTAAAAAACTACATTAAAAGAACATTAAAAACCATTTAGATTGCAAAGTCAAGCACTCAGGAAGTTAGGAAATGCCAGATGCAGAGTTGCCTGAACACCTGTAATTTGTCCTTCTGCTTCATGTACATTCTGTCTTTCACAATGAAGGGTGGACTTTAGTCACAATGTACTTTATTTATCGGTTCTTTGATTAACCTGAAAGCTGATAAGTTTTCATAGTCTTTGCTGGAATTTAATCAATGATGATTGCTTTTCACTGACACACAGAAGGGCTCCACTTTCCATGTACTTGCTGTTTGCTCAAATCTCTCTTGATCTTACCTCTAATAAAGCCAATGGGGAAAACTCACATGATGGCAGAATTAGAGCACTTTTTTAGGGGCTCAGGATTTCCTGCTATTTGTCTCGATTTTGGGATTACAACTTAAGGTCCTGAGGCTGCAAACACTTCCGGTCTTGCAAAAACTTCAGCATGTATTTAACTTTGCTCATGTGAATCATCCCATGGAACCACTCCTGTGGATAGCCAATACTCGTGAATCTTTGCAGGGCTGGTGCCTAAGTGAGCAGCAGATCATGATACCAAGAAATGCATGGACATTTTTGTAAACATTCTTTTGTGTGTTTTTTGGCTAGAGCCCAGTCATCTTTTTTCAAGCAGATGGTTGTT
Source organism: Podocnemis expansa (assembly GCA_007922195.1). Taxonomy (NCBI): domain Eukaryota; kingdom Metazoa; phylum Chordata; order Testudines; family Podocnemididae; genus Podocnemis; species Podocnemis expansa. The sequence goes on from ML681997.1 coordinate 527,544, forward strand.
GCATATTCCCTTCTATGCCACCAGGTGTTGTTTAAAAGCAAGGGACTAGAAGAGCATAAGTTGCAGAAAATAACATTTTTCAGTGTCAGTAGTATGAAAACAAAAACCTGACTTTGAATTTAGGGGATGTGTGGCTCTAACCACATTTTGCAGCTCAATCAAGAAAGACACACAGGAATCCAAACTTCAGGGTGGTTTGTTCAGGGAGATAGTTATGGGCCATTTCTAAGCATAAATAAATGAAACTTATTTTGTGAGACAATCTAGAATTTTCCCTACTTTTCAATAGACTTGTAGAAGCTTTCCACATTTTCACAAGAAAAGCTTCTTCCAGATTTTATGTCCAAGAAAACTGTAGTGTAGAGGAATAAGGTGGTGTCCCTATTGATCATGAGTTCTGAAGTGTCCTTAACTGTCTCCCATTGAAGACGCCTGTCGGAGCAGTAGTGTATTTATTAACGAAGGGTATGTCCACACTGGTTATTTTGATTTTAAAAAGTGTAGGTCCACATGACATTTTCTTGTTTCGAAATGACGAGCTCCATCATTTTGAAACAAGGAGAGTTAGATTGATTCAATCAGACCTAGTTTCAAATCAAAACAATGCTTGGATTGCAACCGTTATATCCAAAAAACGCCACACGGACGTGTTATTTCGATTTAACAGTTGTTTTGATTTAACAGTTTTGCCATTCTCCTTCCCAAGGTGCCTTCCTCTTTCTATATATCTTGGGTGGGGGCATGGCCCTTCTAGGGGGCCATCTTGCCACACCTTTCATGGTGTCCCTCTCCTAAATCAAACTAGCAAGACCTGTCCCTGGACATGCTAGTTCGATCTGACTTTCTAGTATGGACCTGTTAAATCGATTTAGCTTAAACCGATTTAATGATTTTTATGCTGATTTTATTAAATCGATTTAAGTTAAATCAATTTAACTGTCTGTGTGTGGACACAGCCGAACTCTACAGCTAGCCAGAAGGTGGGATTCTACCCCTATGGAAAATTTGACTTTTCAGAGGTACATAAAAAATTGGAAATTTTGGCCAAAATCTTTCAGCTGGAAACCAATTATTTTAAATCAGGAGTGTGGTCCTGGTGCCTCCTGGGAGTTGTACATTATGTACCTTGTGGCTCCCACAAACTCATTTATGGGCTGGGCTCCCCAGCCAGACTGCACCTCCCATGACACACCAGGCCGTCCCCTCTGTGGAGAGATGCGTTCTACCTGGAGAACCTGGTCCATGGAGGAGGGTGGGCGCATGAGTCACTCCCAACACCAGCGTGGTGTGCTGAATCAAAAATAGCTGGTTTTAGGACAAACTTGTTCAGTTGTTAAGGGTTTGTTATTCCAACACAAATCAAAATTTTCCATGGAAAACAGATATCGAAATTAAAACCACAAATTCTTTCTCCAAAATATTGCCAGAAATTTTTTGACATGTCGCAGTAAACACTGTTATTTGGACTCCACTGTGCCCATGTGGATCCTTCCTAGGACAGTTGTTGTTCAATAGCTAAATGACCTGTCTCTTAGAAACCTAGTACATCACCTATGCTCATGGGACATTCTTTGGATTTCAAAGCACAAGTTTCAATAGAGGCCAATGCATTCATTGCAGAGATCCTCCAACTGTGGAACTTGCTAGCACTAGAGATCAAGTTGAGTTTAAATCTTTCCCTGTTCAGACGTGTTTACACAGGTGTTTCCTAATTCACCATGTCATAAATCACCCTGGCAAAGCTGTCTTGGAAGCAGAACACTGGTGCTGGCCATTTGAAGAGAGCAGCTAGCGAAGTAGTACGAAGAGGAGTTCACCCAGTTAGAGGGGATGAGGTGTTTCTCGCAGTGTGGGATATCCAGATATGATGATGATCACATTGGGAACAGATGCCCAGTTTGTCAGGATTTATCAGTTCTTGAGCCCTTATTCTTGAAAAGCTGTTTTCAAGCTGCTTTCTGGGAAAGTCAGCAGTTGAAGACATACGTCTTCTATATTGGTATATCACTAGTTGAAGAAAAATCCATTTCCAAATGGCAGCTGAAATTCTCATCAAAAATGTTTGGCTCTATGGCATTAGAGTCTTTCAAGAGAACAATATAGAAACCCAGGATGTGGGGGAAAGAGAGATTACGGTTGCAGCAGTGACATGCACTACACAGTAAAGGCATCCAGGCAAAATAGCATATAATTTTCCTTCCATTTGGTGCAAGAAATACATTACATGAAACAAGATAGAATGAATTCTGATGTATCAAACCTGCATGAGTCCAGTCCAACTGTCAACTGACAGTGCTTTAGGTACAGTCATAGAGCTCATATATATCCATCATTATACTGACGAAGCAAACATTTAGGGCCTGCTTTTCAGCCTGAAAACAGGATTTTTATTCCTGGCTCAATGGGTGCTTTGGAAAATCCCACTCTTAAGCACCTGACCTAGTATTGCTGATTGCACCAGCCTGTCTAAGGAGTGTTAGTCTCATGGACAGTTTTGGGTTTAACTCTTTGGGGTCATATCTGTGATCTAAGGGGTTATGATGTTAACAAACCCTAATTGTTTTCTCTTTAGATGCTTGGCTTAAATAAAAAGTAGCTTGCTTCCAATGAAACACAGATTCTGTGTACTAACTAAACGAGTTTCACTTTTAATTTCCTCTTTGCTTGATGAACCCTTCTACATCCTGTGTATTCTCTCCAACATAAATACATGCCTCTTCCTGAACATCCACCAAATAAGAGAAAGAAAAAACAATTTACCCTTTCAGGAGCTAAATTTCCTGAAATAGTTTTTAGCAATTAAATGTGCCCCACAGTAAACCAGCTGCCTACACTCCCTGTTTACTGAATTTCTTTTACCATCCTTTTGTTTACTCTCCTTGTCATATGCATCAGTCTCAGTTTTCTGAATTTAGTGCTCACAGAGGATAGTTAAATAATGGGGTGAGAAGCAGAACATTTCAATTTCCAGTAATGGATAATATACATTAATGCTTAACCTCTTGTAGAGCTTTCCATTTATACTCTCTAATTAATCGCCTCAAAAAATCCCTGTCAAAATTCACAAAGCTCATTTCCTCCTCTTGTAACCCTCTGATAAATACAAATCATTACTGGGTGGCCTGATTCAAAACCAAGATCTACACTAGGAATCGTTGTGGGGAAAATTCTTTGGCTGGGGTAGGTAATATGACCAAAATGGTCCCTTCTGGTCTTGGATTCTATGAAACGTCTCTGGACTGTTACCTTGTCCTCCGTGCATCATTCTTCTCCCTGTCACATCTTTGTGTTCATTCCTTCATTCCATATTGCCAGAATCCACGCCTGTGAGCTCACTTGTGCAGGGACTCCCTTTGGGATAAGGCTCCATACAATGCCTAGCACAACAAAGGGCCCACAGGCGCTAGTGCAATAAATAAATAATCCGTCACCATAACATTCCCATAATAACGATGAGAGGCTGGTAGGGCTGTATAACTGTCCCCATTTTACAGCTAGGGAAACTGATGCAGAAAGGTGATGTGATTAGCCCAAAATATTTGAGTATGGAATACAAGAACCTGGAATATTAAGAGTCATAAATTTCCCAATTCCCATTCCTGTGGTGAACAATATTGCTTCTTTGAACAGGCAATAATAAGGAAATTACATTTTATGTTTCACCTTTTATTTGGATGTATCCTGACATTCAATGGAATATTAAGTAGTTTGACAAAGGGTATAATTTAGGATTAGGTAACATAAGCTCTTTGCATGATAGTCTTCTGTGAAAGAACATGGAAGGTTATTTTTATAAGAGATTCCCAGATTTAGTTAGTAGCTGTACTTACAAGAACATTTATGCAAATTTACAGCTGAGCAATAGAGGTGTGTTTTAGAAAGTAGTGTAGGCTTTGAATGTACATTTATTTTATAGAATCATAGAATCATGGGGTTGGAAGGGACCTCATGAGGTCATCTAGTCCAACTGCCTGCTAAAAGCAGGACCACTCCTGCTAAATCATCCCTGTCAGGGTTGTATCCAACCGGGTCTTAAAAGTTTCCAAAGATGGAGATTCTACCACCCTAGGGAACCCATTCCAGTGCTTCACCACCCTCTTAGCGAGAAAGATTCTCCTAATATCCAACCTCAACCACCCCAGCTGCGGCTTGACACCATTGCTCTTTTTTCTGTTCTCTGTCACCACTTATAATCAGAAGCAGGAAAATAGTTTACATGTACCTGTAGCCTTTATCAGAATGAGAGGAACTCTTTGATTTTGAGTCTGACCCACTCCCACTGAACTTGGCCATAGCTTCATGAGGGCTCACTTTCTTGTGTACTTGCATAATAAAATGTGTGGGGTTTTTTTCAAAGCTTTTTGGTTTGTTTTTAGGTGGCTTTCCCCTTCTTTTTACCCATTCGCTAATATGTGCTGGTCACCAGGGGGCTCCTGGCAGGTGAGTCGAGGTGTGGACTTGAATGCCAAAAGATAAAAAGTGAGAATGACGAAGCAAGTATCTTCAGGCTCTTTGTGCTAAGCACCCAGCCTCCAAGTCCCATTCTCCACACAGTGGGCCAGATTGTCTCCCTGTTAAACCTGCTTTGATCCATTGACATCCTTAGAATCGGTTTCACTAGAGAAGTGAGGAACCACATTGGTTAGGGGCATCCTCAAGTGTGCTGAGCCACTGGAGAGGTTCTTAGGCCACCCACGGGCCAAGAGGGGGTGAGACCAGGACATGTCTCTGTCCTGATGATCCATGGCTGCCCTTAGGCAGCTGCAGTAATATGGAGCAGATGAGACTAGCGCCCACCCCAGAAGGTGCCATACCTAAAAAGCGTTGAGTTGCCTGGGTAAGGGACCTTGAAAAGTGGAGGTTGCTTTCCCTAGACAGCCAGAAAAAGTGGAGTGAAGGGATCTTGGGGGGTGTAGAGGAAGCAGCTTCAAGGGAGGAGAAGCAGAGAAAGCTGGGAGCTGGGCCTGACACGTGCTTCATTGCCTAATGTCTAGAGCAGTGGTTCTCAACCACCATGTCGGGACACATGACTGTGTTGCCACACACAGGAAGTGTGTTGTGGTGAGCCGGGGATACAGCTGGTTCATTCTGGGGGAGGTGGGCTGGTGTGTCCTGTAGAGTTGCATCCCACCATCGAGTGTGTCACGACCCAAAAAAGGTTGAGAACCATTGGTCTAGAGCCCCAAAGTTGGAGTTTGGAGATGCTGGAGGGTGGGGCATGAGCTGCCTTTAGACTGAGAGCTCTTGGGGGGATTGTGGCTCTAGCTGGAGAGAAGTGAAGATTGACAGACTTTACCTCAAGGGAGGGCAGTGACCCAGAAAAAAAAAAAGCCTGATATTTTGGGATTTTTCTTTAGCCTTGTGAGGGAAGGGTACAGTTTTTGGTTTGGAGAGTGAGCTAAACTACTGTGCTATCAAGGGAAGCCAAGACCTGCCAGAAGCTAGTGGAGATGGACAGCAGGAGGCATGGGATGGAGTCAGCGATCACCAGCTACTGAGATGTGCAGAAGGTTTCCCTGTCCATGTCTGAGCCACCAAATGTGGGCAGCAGGCCTAGGTATGCCTGATTCTTGGCTGCCTCAGAGGGTTACTGCAGAGGAGGGCTGCCGAGTTTGGTTGGATGTATTCATGGAAGTTTCATCACCTGACATAACCTTTCATGAAAAATTAATCTTTAATTCTGGGAGACTGCAAGACAATCCTGGGAGGTTGGCAACCCACCCTAGAAACCTGTTGGGTTGACATTAGGGGAGTTTTTCTGGCATAAGGTGAGTGAGATCACAACCATGTGGCTTTGTGCCCCATTTGCAGCCATCTTGACCTTTCAAAGGAAAGTTCTCAGGTAAAGCTTTGCCTTTTTCCAAAGGAAAATTGAGACAGCCAGGGCCAGAACTTAAATTCTGTGGCATATCACTTACTGTAGCCACACATATCTCAAGACAGCTTGCAGTGTTTGCGTTCAAATGGAAGAAAGCCCTCTAGGTTATGATACCTCCCACGGGCCAGGACCTCTCCTTGTGGCAGGGTGTCTGCGAAGAAGAATACGACAGGGAATTTGAGGGAGGATAAGCGAGCTGAGCAAAACTGCTCAGGGAAATTTGATTGCTTGGTTAACGCTAGCTTTAGGAGTCTGAAACAGACGGGCAGACTCTAGGACCCTGCATCCTGGAGCCCTGCACTGATATGTAGTGGGATCTAGCTGGTGCACTCACTTAGTTTCGTCCAGGATACAGAAAAGGCTGGAGTCCCTCCTCCCCCTTCTTCCTCCTCCAGCAGAATGAGATCTGCAGGAAAAGTCCTAGAAACAAACAAGCTTGAAACAAAAGGCTTTGGTGTCTAACTGATGCTTGGTAGTGGTTTACAATCAAATGGCAGGAAGATGATATGTTCAGTTGTTCTGGAGAAGCATGCCTGTGTTTGGTGGGAACGGAGAGAAGGAATTAAAAAATTATTCAGGATGTATCATTCCGTGAAAACAGGCTACTCTTAAGGTGTCAGATCAAGGTGCAACATGTTCGTGCCCGATGTAATAATAGGGGGCCGCTTGCCTGGGCACCCCATTCGCCACCAAGTGCACACTAAAAAAACCCTTATGGACAGCGTAAGAGGCTCTGGCCTGGAATCTGGGAGGCTACAGACTAGCATAACTCAAAGGCACTAACTTCGTGGGAATTGAAACCCACCTAGGAATTTATGACCACCTGGAAATTTGGGTCCCACCTAGGAATTTATGATCCACCTAGGAATCTGGACCCACCTGGGAATTTAAAACTTACCTGGAAAATTACTAACTCAATCGTGGGAACCACTAATATGACAAACTCCCCCCTAGTGTGGGAACCAGAAAACACTGAGCTAAAAATCCTGTAAAAAGGAGATGCCAACTGGCAGAAGTTATGGAGGTTCATGTGTTACCCGCCGGACCTGATCACTCTGACGGTTGGATCTCTCGAGGAAAGCTTACCATGCCCCTTGTGTTCATGCTGCTGGTCAGTGGTGCCTGGGTTGTGGTACGTATATAAAAATCCCCTACGAGTACATTGCAGTTTGTCTTACCTTGCAACTTTCTTTTGTTGTGAATACCTAGGAATTTTACTTTGTTACAAATACCTTGCAGTTTTGCTTTGCAGTTTTGCTGTGCTACTTATATAGATTTGCTACCTCAGTTAATCTTGAAAGATTGCTGTTTTAGTTGTTGATTGCTACCTCAATTATCACTGTGATTATCCATTGAAAAATTTCCCCCGTTGTTGCGCTAAATAAACGAACCCATTTCTCAGTTAGAACTACTGAGTCCGGTGTCTCCTTCTCCCATTGCGGTTGGGAACCAACACAACAGACTTTCCCTTTTCTCCCTCAGGTCAATGTTCTGGTGGAAAGGGCTAGGTCAGAAGCAGCACCTGTGATTTCCAGAGGAAATCAGACAGTGAGGCGGCCCATCTTCAGTGGTTTCATTACTGCAGAGTCTGATAACCCACACTGCCTCCTGTGAAGTTACTTTAAACCCTAATCTTGTCTGTGATGTCAGACATAGTTGCCATGGAGAGGGTTATGATGTCACAACCTGAGTGCAAGTTCATGTTAGGAACAGTCAGCACATATTATATATAAGGACCTAAACAACAAATATTTGCTTTCCCCACCAATATTTTTAGTAAGAAGAAACAGGGGCTGAGAAATCCCATGGAGGCCACAGAAATCCAGAAAAGCAACAAGTGTACAAAACCTGTCTCTGCCCTCAGGGTGCTTTTCCGTGTCTCCTGTAACCTGACCTTTTAATACCGTGAGTAAGAATGCAGAAGTGAAAACAACTGACAAGGGCTCCATCACCCAGCCAACCACACTAGTCACAGAGGAGAGAACTACATAGCGAATGCCCTCACACAAAGCTCTTTAAACTAGGGTCATTAAGATCAATATCCAGATACAAAAAAGTCACTGGTAACTTCTCACAGAGCAAAGCAGAAGTGATGAAAGAGCAGACGTCAACAAAGCAGAAGTGGTTATAGCTATTGAAAGAAAGGAAAGAATTAATTCAGTCATTCCATGTAGTTAAAATGGGGGTGACTATATGGCCTCTGTAAGAACTGGGTCTGGCCTGGTTTGTTATCAGTGAAAACCTCAAGAACGCTTCAACACTAGCAACGTTTTCAGCAGCAGCAGAACATCCTGGGTACCATACTGTTGATGGGAATTATTGTATGTCAAACTGGGCCAAATAGAAATCTTTCTGCATTTGGGTCTTTCAGCCTGTCACATGCTGCACATCTGTGTAACTCTTCTGTTCACCTTTGCAATATAGTTGTGTGGTTTGATGCCAAATATGCCATGCAAGGGTCTTTTATGAATGCTCATAACATATTCTGCATAATTACTTTGGTATCAAGTTTCCTGCCGCGTCATGTATGCGTGCAGGTGTGAAGCAAGTTGCATGGCTCAAACCATCAGGGCTAACTCTCCTGAACGTGCATGACAAAGACTATACAAATTGAGCTCCCTAGCTCAAGTGGGACAAAGGGAATCACACAGCAGCAAGAAAGATGCGGGGAGGAGGATTTTAAAAAAGACTGGGAACTGTTAGAGGTCTTTTGCCAGAGATACTCCATCTTGAAACATGTCCAAGAAGGATTGGGCCCTGCCTAGAAATAAGCAGAGATCGGTTGCAAACCATGGCAGCTGGATTTGATTGGCAAGATGAGCATAAATGTAGCAGTGTTGTTGGGTTAGCATGAGTTTTGTATCTTTTATTTGCTTGTGGTAATTCCTGACTCCTTGATTAAATGATTTTGCAAGTGCATTGATTTCCTATCTACTCACTTAAAATCATATCCTGTTCAATAAACTAGTAATTGTTTCATCTAAAGCTGTGTAGACTTTAGAGGTTATGAATGGGTGAGACTGGGCACATCCCTTTCAATGGCAAATGGATGGACAAGGGTCTATGTGTCTACAGTGATCAAGGAAAGGTCTGTATCTCCATAAGACAGAAGTTTCCAGTGCAGTGTCTGGGGCTCAGGTTGTTCATTGGGGGACCATCCTTTCTGCAGCCAGAGGGTGCACACCCACTGCCTGGGACTGATTACACACAGGAGACCGGTGTGGACTGACTTGGAAGCAAGTGGCCACTTGGCATAGCGGGGTAAGTCAGGGTTCAGGAGTATAGGTCTGGGGGTCACAGTGGGACACCGGACCAGGTTCTGGGAGGGTCAGGGGGCATCACACAGCCATCTTGTAGAAATACTGCATAGCGCTCTTGCCAGTGGTGTCACTGGGCATTGGCCCACGGGCCTAAGCGCTGAATCAACGGGCCAGTGCACCAAGCCAGAGCAGCCTCCTTTGCTCCCCCTGCGCTGGTGCCGCCTCTCCCAGGTTGTTCCCAGGAAAGGACAGGGTGGGCTGGAAGGCAGGGCTGGCCACGTGGGCAGCCGCTCCATCCCCCGCAGTGGGGCTTGGCTGGATTTGGGGGCAGGCGGCACTGTATTGCAGTGCTGTGGGACAGCCCAGCCCAAAAACAGCTTCGGCTGGTGGTGCTCTGGGCCAGCGGGGCCCCTCTTAGCCTAGGGATAGGGGCTGCATTGAGGCCTAGGGCTCCCGGCTAACAGGGACTATGCTGGCCAAGGGCAGTGCCAGGGTGGGGAAAACTGGTGTTGTGGGGCAGTGCAGGCTGGCAGTGCTCTGGGTTGGTAGGGCCCCCCCCCCCGCGTAGCCCAGGGCCTGCCCTGTGCTCCAAGGAGATCCCAGGCCCTGGACTAAGAGGGGCCCCACTGGCCCATAGCACTGCTGGCCAATGCAGTCGCATGATGCACTGTGCCATAACACCGGCTGCCCCCAAGCATCAGCCGCATCTCCTTGCTGGGATGGAGTGGCTGTCTGGGTGGCCAGCCCTGCCCTCTCACCCATCACACCCCACTGGGGATGGTGCCCTGGGCCATTTTTTTTTAAGTAACACTCATGGTTTTAGTGTAGTCTTTTGGTCTGTGCTTGTACAGCACCTAGCACAGGGGAGTCCTGGTCCATAATGAGGGATGCTAGGAGAATGCAAACAATAATGAACAAGGGGGCATGTTCATAGATCATTCACAAGTCAGTCAAATCAAGGCAAAATTATGAAACTGCCCCAGCAAGGGCAGTGAATAACCCATTATTTATTTAATTTAAAATGTGGGTTGTCGCTCAACTCCATGGACGCTGGTGTCTCTTGCATCCCATCATTTTCTTTTGGCTGCCACATTTGATGGACTCTCTTGACACTAGCAAAAAAACCCAAGGAGTTGTGTGGCACTTAAAGACTAACAGATTTATTTTTTGCATGAGCTTTTGTGGGAGAAAATCCCTCTTCGTGAGATGCTTTGAAGATGGGTGAACTTACAGAATGGAATGAAAATAAACCCCCTTGCATTTATTTTCATTCCATTCGGTAAGTTCACCCATCTTTGAAGCATCTGACGAAGAGGGATTTTCTCCCACGAAAGCTCATGAGAAAAATAAATCGGTTAGTCTTTAAGTGCTACATGACTCCTTGTTTTTTTTGTTTCGTTTTTGGTTTTTTTGGCTGAACTAGACTAACACGGCTATCCCTTTGGAAATTCTCTTGACGCTGCATGAATTCCCCAGCTCATTGTTGTTGTTTCTCATTAACCCTTCCCTTGCGTGATCTTTACCCCCTCCCATTGCCTCACCCCTACCTCCATAGACCTGGCAACTCAGGACCAGGTACCTTAAATCACTTGTAGGGAGAGAGAGCCTCAAACTGAACAAAAGAAGAAACAGTCCATAGCAGATGAAAATGTAGGGGCCCTGAGTGTCCATCTGTAACAGAAGTCACTCTCTAATCAGCGGGATAAACCTGTTGCCTAATATCCTCCCACAGAATTATAGAAACTGGAAGGAACCATGACAGGCATCGAGTCCCAGTCCCCTGCACCCATGGCAGGCCCAAGTACCCCCTTTTAACCATCCCTGACAGGTGTTTGTCTAACTTGCTCTTAAAAACCTCCAGTGATGGAGATTCCACAACCAGCGGAGGCAACTTTTTCCAGTGGTTAATCACCCTGACAGTTAGGAATTTTTTCCACCCCAAGCCCTTTCCATCCATGAACTCAAGAGTCAGAAAAATAAACAGAAAAGCTTCTGAAATGCAGCCATGTGAGCTGGACCTAGTGGGCAGCCCACACGGGAAATGAAGGAAAGCGGGACTCGCACATAACTCTTCTAATCGGACTTTTATTCTAGTAAGCTGATTGCCTTTTCCATTCTCTCTTTTTCTCTCTCATTTTCAAATGTTATTTCCATTACTTTTCTGTCTCAGTGCCCGCAGTCCTCCAACAGTCTGCAGCACAAAACCCACCCCAGATGCTGTTTGCTTCTCTTCTGCTTCAAAGGAGTAAAGGCAGATGCAACGTCAGGCTCTAACTGTAAATACCTAAAGGGAAATGTTGAAAGGGTCAGTTTAACACTCTGCACGTTATACATGATCACACCCTGCCCTGCTCCTTCAAGATAGCAGAGCATCAGGGTGCAGAAGGATTTAGAGCCCGACGCATCAGCCAACACTTCAGAGCAAAGATTTTCAACGCATGGGTGGTGACCCAGTCCTGGGTCTTAGACCCTCAGGTACTGGAATGTGGCGCCCCCTGCTGCTACTGCCAAAAAGACTGGCTTGAATTGCTGAAAAATAAACGGAGTCTGTGGCACTTTTAAAGCCTACCAAATTTATTTATTGCATGCGCTTTTGTGGGAGAAAATCCCACTTCATCAGACGCTTTGAAGATGGGAGAACTTACAGAATTCGAGGAAAATAAATGCAGGGGTGTATAAGTCAGAGATCAAGTCAGACTGTTACAGCAAATCAGTGCAATAGATTCAAACATTTGGGAACAGCACACCAAGGAAGGCGAGGTCAAACCATCTGTTGTAATGAGAAAAGAATCCATAGTCCTTATTTAGCCCTGACTTCACACAGTCAAATTTGCAAGTGAATTCAAATTCTCCAGTCACTCTTTGAAGCTTTGATTTGTTATCCATTTTTTTAAGTACAGCTATTAATGAATCATCAGTGGAGTAAGCAGGGAGATTGGAGTGTTCCCTTATTGGTTTTTGAATGCTCTTATTTTTGATGTCAGTTTTGTCCCCATGTATTCTTTTGTGCAGAGACTGACCTGTTTGTCCAATGTATAAGGTGTGGGGGCATTTTCGACACACAATGGCATAAATCACACTCGTGGATGAGCAGGTGAATGAACCCCTGATGGAGTAGCTGGTATGATTAGGCCCTATGATGGTGTCTTTTGTGCAAATATGTGAACAAAGCTGGCAACATGGTTTGTTGCAGAGATGTGTGCCTGCTTTAATGGTTCTGTTGTTGGTCTGATAAACTGGGATTTTCTCCCACAAAAACTCATGCTATAAATCAGTTTGTTAGCCTTTAAGTGCCACACAACTCTTTGTTTGTTTTGCTGAACTAGACTAACACGGCTCCACTTTGGAACTTGCTCAAAGATGTAATAGTTGGCTCATGGGCATGAGTGCTTTTTTTCAACTGGGTTCCGAGGAAAAGCGTTTGAAAACCACCACCTTAGAGAAGTGAAAGAAGGTACAGTAGAGTTCACGACAATCCTGTGAGTCCAGAAGGGAGCCGCTGCAAAGCAATAAAAGAACACCAGGCTAAGGCCTTGCCAATCAAGCACCAGCAGGCGAACAGGAGCACGACAAAATGTGCTCTGGCACACGCAGGCTACCTTAGCAGACCATTAATTTACTTTTGATTTTTCTTCTTCCTCACACTGAATGTGGATGCACTAGTTCACCCCACGTACAACATGCCAGATGCCACAAGTGTTGTAAGTTTTCCTTTGATGTCACAGCATGTATAGAGCTCAGTAACCCTCCCCACTGCAAACCATTTGGCATGATACCAGCCTGCCGCTGGATTCCCTTCTACCTTCAGATTCCACCCCTGGGATCCTCTTGCTTTCCTGCCACCAGGCTACATTTCCAGTTTATCCTCTTGTGTTCCTGGCCATGTTTATTATTATTGATTCGTTTTATTATTGTAGCACCCCTGGGCATGGCAAGGATGTAGCCACAGTTGGGCTGAGGCCCACCCACTAGGCCCTGTGGCCCCCCCATCTTTGAATTTTGCTGCTGCTGTTGCAGGGCTGCTCAGCAGCTGGCAGCCGCCAGCAGGCCAGAGGCGCCGGTGCCCACACCTCTGCTCCACTTGCGGCTGCTGTGCCCCACAGCTGTGAGTGGCACAGAGGCATCGGCTCCGGTGCCTCTGCCCCACTTGCAGTGGCCCCGCAGCTGCGGCAGTGAAATTCATGCTGCTCCCAGCCCCGGCGCATGGCTCTCTCCATACCTGGGGGTGGGGGGCAGCCAGAAGCTGCCCTTGGCGAGGCCCAAGGATGCACAGTAATGTGTCCCAACTGTGGTTGAGAACCACTGCTCAGAGTCTGCCACCTCGGGTCTGTCTGAACGCAACAGTGCAGCCATCCCCTGACTCTGGCCTCGGAGGGGCCAGCACCCCTGCTCTGTCTGAACCCCTGCCCCTGGGGCTCTGGATGGGACCCCGGGGAGTTCTTCCACACCCGAAAGGGCCAGGTGTCCCACATTGCAGTCAGCAGCGATTCTCAGCCAGTGGTGTGGCATCAGAAGGATTTAGTAGTTCTTGGGATCACAGCATAGCCAGATTTTGGTAACAGCTTAAACAGGAGATAGAGCAGTGACCAACTGTGGAAACCCATAGCCCCACTCCTGCGTCCATTCCCCTCAACCCCCTCACAGGTGACTCCCTTCCTTTCCACAACTAGATGGACATCCCTGACCCCTCACCAGTCCTTTGTTTCCTTCCTGGGCAAGATGTCACCACCTGTCCTAGCTTTTCAACCCAAGAGGCAGCAGGGTGGGGTGGGATCTGCCCACTGTCTGGGGAAGGCCCAGCCACCTTCTACTGCTCTCTGCAGTGATCACACACAGGGTCTCATCACTGAAATACATGAGTAACAAATGTGGGGGAAACTGAGGTACACTTGAAGTACTCAGAGAAAACATTAGGGAATCTCCACTTTGTCACATCATGATGACTGGTGTTCATTTGGCTGTAAGTCAGTTGTGTCTTACTGAAAACAACAAGACTCCTGGGGCACCTTAAAGACTAATAGATTTCTTGAGGCATATCTCCTAACTGTACTTTCCATTTCATGTGTCTGATGAAGTGGGTTGGAGCCCAAAAAAGCTTATGTCCAAAGAGATGTGTTAATCTTTAAGGTGCCACAGACTCTCATTTTTGCTGTACACGGACTAACACGGCTACCCCTCTGCAACATGTCTTAATGGGCATTTCCATGTATATTGTATGCCTGGTAGAGAATATTCCTTTGTGTATGTTCCAGAATGTGTCGTTGTTAAAAGCACAGTACACATACAAGTCTACACTCCTACACATACAAGCACAATGCACGTGAGCGCAGTTAAGATGCAATGTGAACCATGACCTTCCCTCACAGCCCACTCAATTTCCTTGAATAATTCTTGGAAAGCAGAAAGTACCCCAAAGCTTATGGCAGTGTTTCTCAACCAGTGTGCCATGGCACACAGGTGTGCCGTCAGGCCTAAGCAGGGGTGCCACAAAATTTTTGAAAAACTACTCAAAGAGCTCTGGATTGGCTTATTGGCTCATGAATATTCATGAGTTCATTTGGAAGCTATATGATGGTGCACCTCAAATTAATTATAGGTAGCAAGGTGTGCCGCAGGAGAGAAAATGTTGGGAACCGCTGGCTTATGGGCCTAATTCAGCACTCCATTACATGTTTTACAGCAGGGTGACTGAATGAATTTCAGCTAAGTCACCCTAAATAAATCTGGGTGGGGGAATCGAAGATGGGTGAACTTACAGAATGGAATGAAAATAAATGCAAGGGGGTGTCAAACATAGGATCAGGTCATACAGCAAATCAGAGCAGTTGTTAGGTTCAAACCATGGGAAGCCTGAAGTCAAATGACCTTTTGTAATGGGAAAAGAACCCATCGTCTCGATTAAGTCCTGCTTTCACAGAATTTAGCTTGCATATTAATTCGAGTTCAGCTGTTCCTCTTTGAAGTCGTGATGTCCCAGGTACATCTCTAACAACAATCATTAACAAATCCATCATCTAGTGATTAGGAAGATGGAAGTGCTCAGCAACTGGTTTCTTTGTTCTTCAATTTCTGATATCAGCTCTGTGCTCATTCAGTCTCTTACGGAGCGATCATCCTGTTTGTCCAATATATAAGGTGTTGGGGCATTTCTTGCACATGATGGCATAGACCACATTAGTAGACGAGCAGGTAAATGAGCCTTTGATGGAGTAGCAGGCTTGATTAGGGCCTATGATGTATCTGTTGTGCAGATATGTGGGCAGACTTGGCAGCGTGCCTTGCTGCAGGGGTGTGTGCCTGCTTCAGTGCTTCTGTTGTCAGATCTGTAGTTGCTGGTATCTGTTTAAGATTGGGTGGTTGTCTGTAAGCAAGGAGAGGGCTGACCAAAGTGCCACCCTCAAGCAGGCAGTAGTTTCTGAGGTATTAGGTGGCCCTGAACACCTGTTGGAGCTTTGCAGTTGTTGTGTTGACATGTTATCTTTCTCTGGGGTCCTAGTCTATACTTACAGAACTTTTTGGCAGCAGGTGATGGTAGATACGCAAGGCATGTAGAATACCTTTGCATATCTATCGACGACTTACTAAGCCAGTGCTACACATTAGGGTAAACCAACTGCAAATGCCTTGTGGTCAGCTTACAGCAACTCCAGTTCCAGGGCTGGAGTTGCTATGGTGACTTCCAGAGCAATTCAGCGGGTTCATATTCACCACTGAATTGCACCCAGAAGATCGTGCTGATGGCAGCGATTTTACCCCCGTCAGTATAGACTTACCCTGGATGTATGTTGGTTATCTCCTTGAGGGCACTAGGATACACCACTGAGGACAGGCCTGGGGAAGCTGGGATGAAGACCTGGTCGCCCCCTTAAAGGATTTGTTTGCAGGGAATGAAAAGTGGCCTGACATCAAGGTATCATAGTATGTTGGCAGGCACTCCTCCCTGCAGATGTAGGTCCAGGTTTGTGAAGAACAGGGGTCTCAAACCCATGGGCTGCCTGCAGCCCGTAAAGCTATTTCCTGTGGCTCACAATGAGTCTATCATTGCTGATATTTGCAATACTGTTGTATGAAAAGCTTTCAGTGGTGCAGCCCTCGGGCTAACCTGCTCGTCCTCATGTGGCCCTCGTGATGATTTGAATTTGAGACCCGTGGTGTAGAATGTGTTCCTATTGTGAGCAATGTCCGGCCTCTGGCTCTGTGCGCTGGGATTGGGCGTGTGAGGAGGTGGGTCTGGGCTGGGTGTGTGTGGTGGGCTGAATATCTTAGGGCAGGGTGGTTGCTCTGAGGGCTGGGTGTGTACTGAGGGTGTTGCTGGGTGTACCTGGCTCTGCACACTGTACGGGGAGGTGTGCTCTGTGTGTGTGGGAACATGTGCAAGCTGGTTAGCACAATATGTGTGTGTTTGTGTTGGGGTGAGTGGTTCTGTCTGTTTTGAGCAGTGTATCTGTGTGTTGGGTTGCGTATCTCTCTGCACACTATAGGTATGAGTTTGTGTTGGCATGTGTATCTCTGCTGTGTGCGTTGGGGTGTGTGAGTGTGCATGAGCTGGGATCTCTGCTGAGTATGGATATGTGTGGCTCCATGTTCTGCATGTGGCAGGGTGTGTGCGCTTAAGAACTGGCTGTGTATGTTGGTGTGCCAGTGAGGGTACACAGTGTGTGTGTGTGTGTGTGTGTGTGTGTGTGTGTGTGTGTGTGTAAGACTGAGTGTGCAGGGGGGCTGGGTGTTGGGACACGTGGATCTCTGCTGTGTGGGTCTCAGAGGCTATGTCTACACTTAGCACTTCAATTTGAATGACTGAATTTGAATTCGTCAATTTGAATTAATAATTATTAATTCAAATTCAGTAAATTCAAATTGACATGGCCACACCAGAAACTCCAATTTGAATTGGCATTTCCATGGACTGGACTTGCCACTTCAAATGCGGGGGGTGCACCATGGGAAGTGTGGCAGGATGGCTGTGTAAAATGGCCACTGCCACAGCCAATCCACTGCCAGGCTCTAGCACTCTGAGCTGGGCACAGGGAAAATCATCCCCTGCCCAGCTCCAGCCGCTCTGTGGCTAGAGCTGGGGAAGGGATGCTTTACCCCATGCCAGGCTCAGAGTGCTGGAGCCTGGCAGGGGAAGTGTCCCCTGCAATAGGGTGGGAGGCTTCTCCCCAGGGAGCCACCCGCTGGGAAGACACCCCCGCGGGCAGCTTCTGCAGTGCTGGCCACCCATGGGGAACGCACCCTGGCAGGCAGCTTCTGCAGCGCTGGTGGCCCACTGGGAAGACACCCCCTGCGGGCGGCTTCTGCAGCGCTGGCTGCCTGCTGGGAAGACACCCCCTGCGGGCGGCTTCTGCAGCGCTGGCTGCCTGCTGGGAAGACACCCAGAAGCCGCCGGCCGGGATGTCTTCCCGGCAGGTGGCCAGGGCTGCAGAAGCTGCCCACAGGGGGTGTCTTCCCGGCGGTTGGCCAGCCGGGTTGGAGCAGCGACAGGAACCCCATTGCTCCCCCCAGCCTGATGTGGCTGGGGGAGTGAAGGTACCTTTGGGGCTGCTGGCCCCAGGTGCTAAAGGGCTGGTCTTCCTCCCAGGGTGCATTCCCCGCGGCATGGCACCCTGGGAGCAAGGTCATCCCTTGTCAATTCGAACTCAATGAGTTCAAATTGACATGGCCACACTGGGTCAATTTGAACTACTGGGTTCCAGCTGACCCCGACTTCGATGTCAAACGAGGTTTGACTAATTCAAAGTCAGCTTTCATCAATTCGAACTGAGGAGTGCCTCAGTTCAAATTCAGGAAAGCAGGTACGTCCAAGCACTTAATAGAATTCGAATTGATGACAGTCCATTCAAATTCTGCTCTAAGTGTAGACATACCCAGAGAATGTGCACTGTCTGTTGGGATGTGTGGCGCTGTGTCTGTGTTCACTGAGTGTGCATGTTGGTAGAGGCTGTGTGCATGTTTTGGGCAGTGCGGAGAGTGCATGTCTGTTAGGTGTGTGTTTCTGCCTTGTGTGGTTCTGGGAGTGTCAGTAAGTGTGTGTGTTGGTGAGCGTGTGGAGATGTCTGGCTTTGTGTATGTGGTTCTGGATGTGTGTCAGTGAGCGTGTGCTGTGTGTATATATCTTGTAACTGTGTGGCTCTGGATGTGTGTATGCATTGGGGTGTGGCTTCAGTTGAGTGTTCAGGTGTCTGTGTCTGTTGTGTAGCTCTGGGTGTGTGTAGGTGGGCACGCACAGTGTGTGGCTCTCAGTGTGTTGTGTGCAGGGTGTGGTTATGGGCGTGGTGGGGCACTGGATGTGCACAGGGCATACCTGCATTTGGGTGTATGGCTCTGGAGGCATGCAGTGATTATACATGGCTCTGGGTATGCTGGGGTGTGCGGTGCTGGGTATGTGGCTTGGGATGTGCATTGTGTGTGTGTGTGTGTCTGTGTTTTTGGGGGGTGAACAGTGTATGTTGATTGTGTGTGGTGTAGTTGGGTGCTGGGTATGTGCCATATGTGTGGGTGTTTTGAGGACTGTGGCTTTGGGTGTGTGCAGTGCAGGGCTTAAAGTATAATTTGACAGCCCCCCCTTGTGCCAGTGTTGGACCCCCCTCATGCCACTGCAGGACCCCCTCGTGCACCCCCACGGCTGACCCCCAAACATCTGAACTCCACCCCAACTCCTGTCCCCCATGCCTGCTCCCCACCACTCCCATCCCATCCCCCCCACAACTATCCCACCCCAGCTCCTTCTCCCCCCACAACTACCCCCCTTTCCTGGCTGCCATGGGGAGGGGCCCTGTCCCTGGCTGAGGCATTGGCCTAGAACCTGATCTCACTGAGCATGTTCAGACCTTTTGAGCATGCTCAGTGAGACCAGGCTGGGAGGTGGAGTTTTTTGACCTCCTTGCCCTGCCTGATGCTGTAGAAACCCCTTCTGGGATCCGCTATTGTTAGGGGCTCAGCTTTCTGGGGCCCCTAAAACTAGTGGGCCCCAGAATGGCATTCTGCCACATTCTGGCCTACTTTAACCCCTGTGTGTAAGTTATTCTGGGCATGTGGCTTGTGTGTGTGTGTGTATGTTTAGTACTGAGTGTGTCCTGGGCTGTGGGCATTGTGTTGTATGGCTCTGGGCATATGCAGTGAGAGTGTGTTGGGAATTGTGGCTGTGTGTGTTGAGTGTGTGATTGTGTGACTGCGTGTGTGTGTGTTGGAGTGTGAGCAGTGTGGATGTGGCACTGTGTGTGTGTTAGGGTCTGTGTGACGTGGAACATGTAGTAGTTGTGAGCAGTGCCAGATGTGCCTGGTTTGCACAGTGGCTGCATGCACAGCACTGAGTGTGACCTAAGTGTGCAGAGGTGTCTACGGGTTGGATGTGCCTTGGGGTGTGTGGTGCTGAGTGTATCTGGCATATGGAGGTGGGTGTGCGCGGTGCTGGGTGTGCAGTGGGTGTGCAGATGATGTTATGGTGTGGGCAGTGCAGGTGTGATGGGGGTTTACAGTGAGTGTGTGTGCTGTGTAAGGGGCTGGGCGTGCCCAGCATGTGCAGTGAGTGAGTGTGGGGTGTGGTGCTGGGTGTTGCAGGATCGTGCAGTCAGTGTGTGCAGCGCTGGGTGTGTTAGTGTCAGCTATGGAGTATGAACAGTGCCATGTCTGCCAGAAGCATGTAATGGCAGTGGGCAGCACCGAGTGTGTCTGTGGTGTGCACTGGGTGTGCCCAGGGTGTGTAGCGGCTGTGTGTGACGAGTTGCGGAGTGTACGGTGTTGGAGTGTGCCATGTATGTGTGTGTGGGTGGCATGGGTGTGCAGTGGATGGGGGCACTGTGTGTGGCACTGGTGTGTCTGGGTGTGCAGCGACGCTGCACCCAACATGTTCAGTAGGTGTGGTTTGGGTTCACGGTGTGGGTGTGCCAAGGACTGGCCGTGCCCGGCTTGTTCAGTGAATGCCTGAGGGGTGTGCCCAGGGTGTGTTTACTTGGGGGGGGGGTGCCAGAAGTGTGTGTCTCTGGAGTGTGTGTGCAGGATGTGAGGTGGTATGCGTGACCAGGCTGTGTGTGCCCGAGGTGTGCAGGATGTTTCTGTATTCAAGGTATGGGCGCCCAGGGTGCGCAGGGTTCCTATGGGTCCAGAGTGCGTGTGTCTGGGTGTGCAAGAGGTTTCTGCGTCCCAAGTGTGGGTGGCCAGTCAGTGTGTGAGAGGTGGTGTAGCGTGTGCAGTACTAGCTGTGGCAGGGCTGGGTGTGCTGGAGGTGTGCAGACTGTGTGTGCCCTGTGGGGTGCTGCATGTGCAAGGAGTGTGCATGTGCCGGGGACGCGTGTGCGTGCCCGCAGTGTGCAGGGGATGTACGTGTGCGTGTGGGGGATGCGCTGGGCGTGCCCGGGCAGGGTGCGTGCGCGCGGCGCGGGGCGGCGATGCGGAGCCCGGCCCGCCTCCCTCCCGCCTGAGCCGCGGCCCGGAGGCTGGTGCGGGGCGGCGCGGCGCGGAGCGGGGCCATGGCCGGGCGCCGGGCGCAGAGGAGCAGCTGGGGTAGGCGCGGGGCGCGGGGCGCTGGACAGCTCCCGGGGCGGGGCGGGGCCGGGCTTTGTCCCCCAGCTGGGGTGGGATCTGCCCCCCCCGTGCCAGGCTGTGGGGGGCTGGAGCCAGGGCCCCAATCCTCTGCCCGCCCCCCGGCCACCCACGCAGGGACCCCGCGCGCTAAGGGGCGCCCACGGTGGGGCTGGCGGCTCCTGCCCCACTTTCCTGGCCTCTCCCGCCGGGCACCCTGGAAGCGGCAGGTCATCGGCTCCGGTGGCACCGTGCCCGTGCCCAGGCGCCGAGAGGAGCCGCCGTTGGGCTTTCCCGCTCTGGGGTCCAGCTCGTGGGCGAGGGCCGGGGTGAAATTCCCTGCCCGGTGCTCTGGGGGCGTCCCACCCTGCGGCAGCCCACGCTTCAGGGCCTACCGTTTTGGGGGTCAGAGGTTGTTCCCTTCCCTCGTGCCACTTACCCACCTCCCTCCCTTCCCCCGGTGGTTTCTAGGCAGGGGCTTTTATAGAGACAGTCCCAACATTGAGGCCTTTCCTCCTCTAGGCGTCTTTTGCCCCCCCCCTGATTTTTCACGTTTGCTGTCTGCCCACCCACTTGCAGGAGGGTGCTGGGAGGGTGGCTGCTCCTTTCTGGGCCGTACGGGAGTGAGCACGGAGGGGAGGCTGGAGAGGGCACCTGTCACCTCAGTGCCACTTGTTTCAGTTCAGCGGCCTCTGTGAACTGAGCGTGACAGTCTCGGTTCGTGGCCAGGTCCCGCAGCCGGCGCTAGCTAGCCCCTCTGACGGCGCCCCCAGCCGAGGGGTACGTCATTAGCCATGAACGGGGGGCTCCCCGCTCGCCTGACGTGCTCCCTGGACCCCTGCGAGAAGGCGCTTTGGGTGCTCAGGGCCCGGAGCGCGACCCTGATGCTCCAGCTGTTCTGCGGGCAGGCAGGGGCACTTTTAAACCAGCGTGAGTGTGACAAACCATTTTATTGCACCGTCATCCCTCCTTACAGAGGCCCACGTGCTCCCCTCTTTTCCAGTCAGTTCTCTAGACTCTCCTCTTCCCAGTCTGCCTCCTCTGGCAGGTCCTGCTCTCTGCGCCGGTTCTCCTGGGGCGGGAGAAGACCCCACACTTGCCATCAGTCCCTTCACCTCACCGCCCTCTTCACAGGAGCCCCTGCTCCCTAGCTACCTTCTGTGTCCTGCTTCACACTGAATCCCTGATCCTTTTTTCTTGGCTTTTCAAGCTCTTGAGAGAGTCCTCCTGTGAAGATTTTAAAACCCTTTAGGGCAGCTAGCACAGGAGCATTTTCACCCTGCCAGGCGGTGACTGCCCCTTTCTCGGGGGTAGGAGAAAATCTGGAGCTAGATCATTTAGGGTTGGAGTGACGCTTTGATTCAGCGGGAGAAAGAGGCAGCTCCTCGCCGCCCTGCCACAGAAATAGGGCTGGGACTGAACTGCGATCAGCTCATCTCTTTATCACTGCTTCCGACTGGGTCCGAGGGGGAGAGGAGGGAGGAATACCCTACGCTGAGAGCAGCTCCCTGCACTGGTCGCGGGTGTTGGCAGGGTGGCGTCAAGGCCCCTGTGCGGGAGGAGGAAGAACGGAGACATCAAGCTGGGGATGGAGATTTGGGAAGGTGCACAGGAGAGGAGCGGGAAATTCTCCTCTCCTAACCCCCCTTCCAGTCCTTGTGCAGCTGTTTGTTCAGGCGGAGAGGAGAGAGAGGTGCGGGGAGGTCCCTGGCCATTGTTTTATGTTTCTGGAGAACAGAGCTGCTCACCCACCTGACAGCCCATCCGTGGTAGCGGCCTCTGGTTGTTGGGAATGTTGCTGTCAGGCATAGCTGAGCGGGTGAGACTACTGTACAGGCTGGAGACGCAAATATGCTTTCATTTGTATAGGCGAGTGTAATATTTCCCGTTCCAGTGATCCACTGTTGGGGAATTATTTGCTGAAAAAATTAGGGCAATTATTTGAATAATTTATACAAAGAAGGATTTGGTCAGTTGTTTGCAGATAGCTTGGGAACATAAATGCACACAGTCCAGATCAATTTTGGTTTAACTCTAGTTTCAGGGAAGGTAGAGGGACTTGGGGAAGGGCTTCTGAAGAATGTTATGATCTTTGTCAATTGTATCTCACTAAATTATTCCTCTTACTTGGTGTCCCATTGGAATCGTGCACAAAAAGTCTATTGTTATTGTCGGTCTTTTTGCAGATCGCTACAGAGTGAAAGGATGGATGGATGGACAGAATTAAATAAAGACTAGATCAGATTTTTAAGAAAAGCTTCAATCCAGCAAACCCATTAAATATGTGCTTAATTGTGAGCAAGTTAAGTTCCATTACAGTAAATGTGAGAAGCACACACCAGTGTTTTGCAGAATCAAGGCGTTAGCTGGGGTCTTGTAAGTTTTGCAAGTAGCCTTGGGTATTTGCAGTCTAAAGAGACCTTTATTACAGAAATGGGATCCACCACCTTTTGCTGCATTCCAACAACAGATCAAAATCAGAGCATAAGAAACTCGAAGAGCTGGGTATATTCCTAGACTAGGATTTTGCACACATGGAGCCCTGCCTGCTGATACTGCAGGCACAAATTAGAGTGGTCAGTGTTGGGGCATTTTATTAGAAGCAGATCCCCTGAAATCAAAATGTGCATTCAAACAGTAAAAAACTGTGACCTGATCCCCACCCCTGTGATGTTCTTTGACTGAATGAAAGGCTGCAGTATTGTGTAGTGACAACCTGCTTTGTAATGGCTCCCCAGTGCTTGTTTCTTTAGCCCAGCTGTCAGTGCAGAAAACGGGCTCTGCAGAAGGCTTCTGGCTCTATTTAAAATGTGCTTACATGAAATAAAAAATAGCCCATAATTTTTAAATAGCATGAACTTCATTCTTGTTAGTGCCTCTTTGTCTTGACTGATAATTCCCCAGCTATCTGCTTGGTATAGACTTTCCCTTCTTGTTATTTGTAAAAATCTGGTCTTTTAGGAGATTAAAGGACATTTTTAGGAACACAGCTGAGCAGAACCCAAAAGAATTGTCTCTCAGTTGCTGTCACAGCTAGCTTCTGGTGACATACAGGTAGCCGTGAATACCCAGCCCAATATAATGCTTTCATTGAGGGTGAAATTTACCCTGGGTAGAGGACCAGAATAAAACTTATGAATCACTTAGTGTTAAGTGGTGGATAGAGCTCACATTTGCTGTCTGCTATGGGGTGAATTTCACCCTTAAAAAGATGCTGTCTGTATGAAGAGCGTACATGTTTTTCTTTAAGTAACAGAATACAGGTCCCTGGTTGTGCCTAAATAAGATGGCCACAGGACAATTTGGGCTTGCGCTACCCATTGGCTCGTCTTTTGAAAGCCATTTTACTTTTGCATATATTCAGCTGTGCTGCCTGCCACTAGGATAATATTATTAGATATCTCTGCCTGTAGAGACTTCTAGTACGCTTAAAAAAAAAAAAAAAAGCACAGCTCAGATCATGTGTGCTTTATACTGTGATAAGAAAGGCCCATAATGAAATTACAGCATTTATAGCTATGAAAGGGACAAGCACGCTCAAACTTCTTGGCCAGAATTTTCCAAATGGACTTGTGATTTTGAGATCTCTTAACCGTGCCTGATTTTCAGAAAGTGCTGAGCACCCACCCTCTGAAAATAAGGCCCCTTTAAGGTGGCTCAAATGCTGAGTCATATTTTCAAAATTACATTTTAAAAGGTTCATGATCTTGTAAGCCAAATAAATAAATATGGAGTTCTTTTTCTCCACTGTCCGGTTTCTGACCCTGTGTTCAGGTCACAGGTTCAAGCATTTCCCTGCTACCACGAGGGATAGAAACCTGCCCTTCTCCACCTCCCAAAGAAAGCTGAGATTCACAGGCATTCTCTCGGTGCCAGCAGCCGTGAGAAAAAACACCAACTATTTCAGGTGTGACAGGGCACGGAGAGGGTCAGGCACCCCTGACCTCCATCCTCTTCTCTCTCTCTCTCAGAGCGGTAGAGGGCCTGACTCCTAACCCAGGCTGGGAATGTTTTGGCCTCCACCGCCATCTGGGCCTTTGCCATTAATTGGGGGGAGGACATTGTAGGGGAGCCCAGCTCCTCCGTCTCCATTTGGGGCAGCCCAACAGGATCCTCCCTAGAGAGCGTCTAAATCCACGGTCGTGGACTGTTTCTTACCATGTGTGCCTTCAGTTTGGGGCATGGCGCACATACTCCAAACAGCCAAACCTTAGCAGAAGCGTCCAAGTGAGCAGCAGCTCTCCAAGGGGAGGTGGACTGGAGAAGGCTCTGCCTGCCTGGGGATCTCAGCTGCTCCGTGGTCCCCTCTCTCCTCCATCTTCTGTCTGGCTTCCCCAATGGCCTGTCCATCCTGTAGCCTAGGTTTGGGCTTCACAGAGCTCCTTTTAACCTGCTCCTCCTGCTGGGCAAGGCTTCCTCGGCTCAGTATTACCTTTTAGCCCCTCCAGTCCCAGGGTGGGGCTGGTATCCTGCTCACAGCGAGAAAATCCCAGTAAAATGGCACAAGTAGGCAACACGGCGCCTTTCGCTGTCTTGGTTCTTGTGGTGGTGGTGGTGTTAGCTTGCTGCTCTCCAGCTGTTGGTGTTTGGGCAGCAGCGTTGGGCCAAGAATTCAGCCTGCGTTTGATGATATTTAACACATCACAGGGTTTTTAGCTCAGACCCCCTGCCTCTGAGGTGAAGGGTCCAAGATCTACTGTACCAGCCCAGTAGTGGAGGTGTGGAGGAGGAATGCACAGCATCACCCCCAACCCATAGACGGTCCCGCGACCCCGGGAGTCTCCATGATTGTGGAAGGGGGCTGGAAGCAGCCACGTTCTGTTTTGTCATCCTCTAATGCACCCACAGATCTGAGGAGCAGCAAAATAGCCCTGGACTGGGCCCTTCCTCAGCTCTGGGGTGACTCAGCCCATGGTAGCATGGAGAAAGCTGGGAAACAGCAAGGCAGGGGCGCTGGGCGGTAGGAGGAGGGGGCGCACTGAATCACCTTCAACAGACACTTGGGCCTGGAGAGGTTGGCCAGCTGGCGAAAACTGGTCCTGCTCCGTTAATGTCAATTGTCCGAGGATCTGGCCCCTCGTGGTGCAGGTGACTGCACTCCTCTCCACTCAGTGAGGGTGACTGAGGTGTAAAAACGGCTGTGGTGCCCCACGGATAGCTTCTGGCTCCCTTTGGGGATTCCCACCCGCCAGGGCCAGCTCAAGGGATTGTGGCACCCCAAGCCAAATTTTGGTTTGGTGGCCCCCATCTCATTCATGGCGGTTGAAAATGGTTTTCCGAAGTGCATAAATCTCCAGCGTCTGCCTGCAGAGGGATTTAAAGTGCGCTCTGCCTACATGAGTTAAGCTGCAGGTTCCCTAACAGTGCCTGAGCTGCTAGGAAAGCGTTGAAGAGGCGGGAGCCAGTTTGATCTTCAGGGGGGCCAGGCACCCCTAAGAACTGTCACCTGAAGCCATGTCTGTCTCTTGCCTCACAGTAGAGCCGGCCTTGCTGCCCGCAGGGGATGAGCACCCTCATGCTGTTTCCTTCGGGAAATCCTTGCTGTGGCTACACATACTCCTTTTTAAAAAGACGTGGCTGCTCTTAGTGTAGAGTGGCATTCACACAGAGGCTATGAAATTAGCTATTCACACCTTTCCCTGACAGAGTGAGGAGTCCAGAGAACGCATGAAGGTCTATTAAACTAGTAAAATATATTTTTAAACAAAACAATCAGTACAAATTTGTATTTACTCAAAGAGCGGACTGGCCTTCCATGCCATCCCAGCGTGTTTCATGGCACCTTTACCAAGGGATCTGGTTTATTTTCAGCATGTGGGAATGTATGTGGCAACAAAGAGGTAGAGAATCAATTAAAAACAGACGACTTTGGAGTTTGCTGCGAGAGGGGGTGGATTTAGGGCCTCATGGGAAATATACTGTGCAGGAGGCAACCCTGGCAGAGTTGTGATTGTTGGAGGTGGGTTTTCAGTTGTAGGGTCAAACCTAAATTTCCTTAGGCTGACAAATAGATTTCACTTAGGATCCCCAGCATCTGGACTTCAGCAAGACATTACTCACTCACTGCCAGATATAGGCTTCTGTTTTAGCCTTCGGCATCAGTGGGATTCCTTTGAGATCAGTGGGTGCCACCAGAGTCCCCTCTTTCTCTCTTGCTGTGATAGCTGCTATCGAGTCTTATTTTGAAACATGACACAGGAGTGGACACAACCTTTCATAGCCAACGCCAGGGCTGATTCCTAAAATTGGTTTTGACAGATTGCTGAAAAGTCGCCTGGCTGGTGCCAATTTACAAGTGCCAAAACTCTCTCACTGTCTTCTAGGAGGGAGATCTGCTTTTCTCCACTAACGTAGCTTTTTCCATCCTCAAGACTTTAAAGACATCAGCATTGTCACTGGATGCATCTCTAAAATATACTCAATCCACCACAGCGTGAGACAGGCCAATGGGTTCCGAGTCATGGTGGGTATTTCTCGAGTAGGGTGGATTCCCCACATCTTGCTGCTGGGGTTTCAAATACGCTTAGGTTCTGTTGTTTCACAGACTGTGCATTTCCACACTGACCAGGCAAATACAGCTAAGAATGGCTGAGCCATGCTCCAGAATGGGGCTTGTGCACCAGCGTGCAAGTGGCTGGTGTAACCAGCCTTTTTGGGACTCCGGTGAGACAAGTAAGCCATCCTGTTGTAACGGGTTCAAAAAATCTTTTCCTCTTTTTTCATTGATCCAATTTCCTGCCATTCCTTCCTTTAAATTTTTCCATATGAGGCTTTTGAGTTCCTGTTTACTCAAGGGTTTTTCTGTGTCAAGCCTTCCATTTCTTACAGCACTTTGCCAGTTCATTCCCTTTTACACTGGTGTGTGCTGGGATGCAGGCTGATACATGGGTCCCCATCTGTTCCAATTATATTATTAGAAACATAATTTCATTGATTCAATCACTTTCACACACAGAGACACCCTTTTTTACTGCCACATGGCCTAATATCAAGTCCAAAAGAGCAGAGGCGGCTTTAGGTTTTCTGGGGCCCTAGGCGAAGGCCCACTGTGGGGCCCCCTATGGGAACTAAACTCACAATAAAAAACATAGCATTTTTTTTCACTTTAAGGCTTTGGACAGTGAACTGGATTGCTTTTGTATTGCCTATTCAACAGCCAACTCCCCCCCCCTTCAGCACCTGACATTTATTACCCAACTCATCTGTCATTGAAGCCCCCATCCACTCATGCTTATTCTTTATTATTAATAATCTCTTTCCGGTTGAACCTTACAATACAATCCTGAAAATGAAATGAGTGTCACAACAGATCACAATGCCACATTATCAGAGCAACCACATTTCCCACATATAAAATTTTATGGAAATGCCACAACAAGAACAAAATCAAATTTCATAAAATGTCTACTCATTTGAATAAAAAGGAATTCTTACAAGTCAGCAGAAACCATCCCAGAATGCAAATTCCTCAATATCACAAATGTTGTGGAAGGGCTAGCAATGTCATGAACTAGGAAATAAAAGCTGCCTCCAGCCCTGATGGAGGGGAGGAGGAAGGGCAAAGCTGAGGGCTGTGACCCCTTCTTCTGGCCCCCTAAAGTTGAGCATAGGGGACCCACCCCCAGTCCAGCTGCAGTGAGGGTTTCCAAGTTCCCTAATCTGCCTGGCTGGAAATTCACAAAGGGATCCCCGTTCTCTCAGAACTGCGTGGTTATAGGAGGCGAGGGTGGAGGGAAAGGAGCCAGTCACAGGAACTGCTGGAGCTTGTAGGGGTGCAGGCTAAGGGCTAGAATAGATGTAACCTGCTGGGGTGAAGGCGGCTGTGCCCCCAATTTAGTTTCTGGCTGCAGCTGCAGAGGCTGGGCAGTGAGGATGAAAATGCTACTCCCAGTACCAGCAGCTGTTAAGAAGCCAGGGATAAGGGGCAGGCCTCCCCAGAGCTCTAGCTCAGCTTTCCTGTTACTGCTTTTGATATGGCAACTGCTCCCTGGAGGTGAAGAGAGATAAGAAGAGCTATGTAGCTTAAGTCCCCTGCTTACGTCCTGTGGAGCCCCCCCAATCCCACATGCTCTCCTCTCCCCTGGCCCTGCAGCTCAGTCACCCCAGCTTTGGTGCAGTCAGGACTTCCAAATTCCCTGACCTACTAGGCTGGGGGGAAGTCCCTTTAATAGCTGGTCATCAGCGGAAGAGTTGTGCATGTTTCCATTACTTAGCCTCAGCTATGGCAACTGACTGCACTTCGCTAGATACTTAACACCTAATGTTTGCAGCATTCAGCACATCACCACACCTGCTTTTTTAGTCTTAGCATTCTTTCTCAGTATGTCTGCCCTCCACCCGCTTGGCCCTGCTGCCAGCCCCAATCTCCTTCCTTGCAGCCCTGGCAAGGCTGCTTCCGCCCCCCACCCCTGGGAACTGTGACATGGTGGGTCTAGGTCTGTCTATCAGCTATTTCTGTGGCCCCCGCCCCCCATCATTGTAGTATTTTGAACACTTCACAGTCCTTAATGCATTTATTCTCCCCTAGCCCTCTGAGGCAGGGCAGTGCTTCTGTTCCCACTATACAGTACCAGATGGCTGGGGAACTGAGGCACGGAGTGACTAAATGAGTTGCCCAAAGGCACAGAAGAGGTAGCAGAGCTGAATGCAATGGGACTGTTCACTTATTTAAAGCCCCCTATTTGCCCACCCCCAAGCTCCCAAACAGTTCCTGACCCTGTTATTTCTCCTTCCCAGCTTGGCAGCCTCTCCACAGTGTGCATACACTTCAGTTGGCTCCCAATACGAACCTCTGCCCCTGGGCTATTCCCTCGTCTTGCTCACTGCTCACTTGGCTCCCTGTGGCTGCAACTCACCCCCATCGAAGCTGGATCCTCCACTTTTATTAATCTTCAGGGGTTTTGGGGTTTGTTTTTTTTTGTTTTGTTTTTTTAATCTTTAGAATTATTTGCTAATTTAAAGCACAGGTGCAAGTGCACTTTCCCAGCCACTGGATGTTACAGGGTAGCACTAGCAGACACTAAATTTGAAGGCCACGGGCCTACTCAAGCTAGGTGTGACTCAAGACAGAATTTGGCCTGTACTGTATGAGAAGGAGAGAGAGAAGAACAGAACCCAACTATTTTCAGATCTGAAGAGGAGTGCCAGTGGGTTTACAAAGGGGGCAAAAAGGTTATTTGTTATCTGAGCAAATTTGACACTGGAGACGATGCTCAAGAGGTACCAGTTTAAACCCAGAATGCCCCTTCTGAGGTTAATTTCAGTTCTGTTGTAACCCAAACTGAACAAACTGGCAAAGTATTTGGCTTCCAGTTGGGAAGTGGTCACAAGAGCCACTCTTCGTATTTGAAACTTTTACTGAAATGCTACATAAATAAGAATCATTATTCCACTGTGGCTTTTTCAACACAGGCCCAAAACTGAAGCACATAAATTATACAGCGGTGTCAACTCTTGCAAATTTATCATGAGTGACATTATTTGTAGCTGAAGCTTCACTCATGATGTCCCAACAGAACTCTGAAATTTCAGGAATTTTTTCCCCACCCCCAGTCTGCTAATGTTAGCTCAGTCTTCTGTAGCCACAATGTAGGGACACAGATAAAATGAATAGAATTTACCTTTAAAGCATCTGTTAGGCAACACTGTATCTGTTCTTTAATCTTGTAACTAAGATATTTAATTCCCCCCAGCTTAATAGCCATTATAACCCCACCACCATGGCAGGCCCTGTGGTCAGACCAGGCAGCTCCACCACTTGGGTGTGTGGTGAGGGCAGGAGACCCCAGGCCAGGCCAGCCCCGACACTTGGGCACGGGGTGAGGCCAGGAAACCCTGAGGGGGAAAAGGTAGCACCGCAATCTGGGCATGGGGTGATGGTGGAACACCCCGGTTTGGCTCCCCAGCCTCACCCCCTAGGCTGTGGGGGCTTCCCGGCCAGGGCTGCCTCACAGCAGCCTGGCCACCAACCTGGTCCCCAGAGCTCCAAGGCTGAGAAAAGAGCCCTGACTCACCAATCCCTGGGCCCTCTTGGGACCTGGAGACCATGTGGGGAAGCCCCCCACTCCACCCCACCCTACCCTACCCTACCTCTTCCCTCTGCCTGTCCAGGACCCCTCCAGTCCCCCACCCGCTGCCCCCCACGGCACCTACCTGCTCTGCATGTGCCGGAGAGGAAGCTGTTGCTGCTGCAGCTGCAGAGAGGGGAGGTTTGAATCTCCCTCCCTTGGACTCTGCCAGGCACATGCTGGAGCAGCCTGGAGGAGGAGGAAGGGCAGCAACAGCTACGTGAGCTCTGCCTGCACCCCACAGGCTCCTCTCCCTGCACCTGCACCTGCACCGGCCAGGGGAAAAGACTCAGGGGGCAGCCTCTGAGATTCAGGGCACCCGCCCTGTTTGCTCAGTACCAGTGATGCCCGTACCACTCCCGCCCACCCAGCAAGGGAAAGTTTGCTGCTTGATGTGGGGGGGGAGGCAGAGGGATGGAGCAAGCCAGCCGAGAAGCTGGGCTGAGCTCTTCTGCCCCACCTCTGGCCCAGCCCTCCCCGTCTCTAGAGTGGAACAGTCCAGGGGAGGGCTGGGGGAGGAAAGCCCTGCCCCAGGGCTGACTGTTCCACCCCGCGCGCAGGGCCAGCCCGCAGGCAGGCAGCGAGGCTGCTCTTCTTAAGTTAAAGCAGGGAGCCGAGCGGCGCGGCTTCCCTGCATTCACCGAGGGGGCGGTGGGGCCCCCCACAGCTGGGGGCCCTAGGCCACTGCCTGCCTCGCCTACCCCAAAAGCCGCCTCTGCAAGAGTCACCACTGTTGATGGGTATACATCCTAGATCCTGCTTAATTATTGCTACTAGTTCAGCTGTCATGACAGATATAAAAAAAAATCAGATATTCTTTTTCAATGTAGCCAAGTGCCAAAGGGGTGGCCATGTTAGTCTAGTTCAGCAAATCAAGCAAGTACTGTAGTCCTGTGGCACTTTTAAAGACTAACCAATTTATTTATCGTATGAGCTTTCATGGGAGAAAAATCCCACTTCAGAGTGTGATTTCTACCCACAAAAGCTCATGTGATAAATAAATTGGTTAGTCTTTAAGTGCCACAGGACTCCTTGCTTGTTTTTCAATGTAGTAATTCCTAATTTTGGTGGATGCTGTGCTATCCCTTCTCATCCTGCTTTCATTTTTGGATCCATCTGCAGATATCTGAAAAAGAATGACTCCACTTTTCATCTATATA
Organism: Podocnemis expansa; assembly: GCA_007922195.1. NCBI lineage: Eukaryota > Metazoa > Chordata > Testudines > Podocnemididae > Podocnemis > Podocnemis expansa. Next base: position 559,429 of record ML681997.1, read on the forward strand.
CTGCTATGTTTCCTTTTTAAACCCGTTGTCTCCTATTTCATAGAACCACAGGATGGAAGGGACTTAGAGAAGACTTCGAGGCTGGTCCCTTACACTCAAGGCATGATTAAGTGCTATCTAGTATTTACGCTTAAGTCTAAAATAAATCCAAATCTACGCTCTGACGTGTTGGCTTCCTCTCCATTACTAAGATTCCTATGCCTGGAAGTTTTGACTTTGTTTAGCTTTTCGTAGTCTTTCAACTCCAGCATGTACGTTTTAACTCTAACGGCATGTGCCATTCTAAAATGGAGTGGTGTCGGTCGCTGTGGGCTGGTGTGCCGATGTGACAGCGCCCCCTTTGGTCAGATGGAGCATTGCACAGTGTGACCTGACAGAGTGGCTAGTCAGTTCCACTTGCCTAAGTCTCTGTGGTAGCCCCATTCTGGGTTATAAAGGGTGTTATTATCAGACCCTGGGGGTCTGCGGCTTCTCTTTTGAGACTGGGGTCAGCTGATCCTGGTGCTCAAGGGGTCTAGAAACCGCTTTGGTTCTTAAGTCTGTGACAGCTTGGTAGAGAAATGCAGGCCCACCTGGTTCAAGTGGAATCAGGCCTTGGTAACTACTTCTCCTCCTGTGTCCTGAGTTCCTTGCTATCTCCTGGGGCTCTGTGAGCTTCTCCGACCTCTAGATCTGGCTGTCCCTGCTCTGGAGGCTGACTCTGGGCAGCTTCTTACTAGCTTACTGGCAGGAGTTTCCTTCTCCAGCCTGCTTGCTCCTCTGGCACCTGCCACGGCCCTCTGCTTCTCAGCTCTTTTTATTCTGGAGGCTGCCCGTCAGTGCTGGCCAAGAGTTCCTTTATTAGTCCTTTGGCTGCCAGGCCAGCATGGGATGTATATGCTACATGACATGCTTATGGATCTCCCAGCAATCTTCATACGACTGATTGGGACTGCCATCATTGCAGTTCTCATTAACTTCAGTTTGGCCCAGTAGCTTCATTCAGAGTGTAACTGGCATATCACTAGCAGCTGTGTGTATTGTGTATATGGGTGTTGCACTAAATGCCTTGCCCACAACACACAGTGCCTGGGCCTGTATTAAATCTAAGTGTTCTGGTTCTGGTTTTGGTGCTGACCCAAAAGCGCAGCAGTCATAGGACTGATTATGGGTCTGGATAACCCCAGCCGTGCTTTCTTGTCCACCCCACCAGTTCATCCCAGCTGGTTATAAGTGGTGGCTTTAGGGATAGGTGAAACGGGCAGCTGCCTAGGACCCCGAACGATAAGGGGTCATGTCCTCAATCTGATGGACAGAAATGAAAATATAAAAAAATATAGAAATTGTTCCCATCCAGCAAAGGGCTGGAAGCCTAAGCACTTTTCAGTCTTGGCTCATCAAGGCAAACTAGCATTAGGATCTGTGCTTCGTCTGAATTGCAGATTTCACCATTATCTGCCCATCACCTTCACGTTGACATGCTAAAAAAGCAGGAACAAGCAATAGACAGCACAATAGCAGGAACTTTTCCAATGGTCTCATCTTTTAGTTCCTCAGGGTGGCCATTGATTTTGCCATTTTTTAATCCCACCTGTGAAATATTGCCTTTTCCTTTTCTTTTTCACCTGTTCTTCTTTCACCTTTTCCGTTGCCTTTATGACAATTTTCCTTTTGGCTTTGGTTAACTGAGGTTACCAGGTAGGTCCATATAGGCTGCTACATATAAATACAGTGCTGCACTCAAGCAATCATTACAGCTGTGTGTGATGTCTGTGCTGTATGTCTTGCTTTTGGTAAGTAATTTTTTAGCTTCTTTTGTTTTTACTATTTAAAATTTTTGAGGGGTCCAGAGTCTTATAAACTTGAGTACTTCAGAGAATTTCATTGACATTTGGTGTTTTTCATTTATAGCTACAGACTAGAAACCTTCTTTTCACTTATTTTTATTAATTATAATTATTTGTATTAAACTTCTAGTGCACATAAACCCAAGCCTATATGAAAAATCTGTAAGATTTGACTGCCAAAATTTTAAATGTGGCATTTTAGTTATTTTGAGCCATTGTTAACTTTACCACTTATTATTTGTTAATACCTTTTGAATTTTTTAAAAAATGTTCATTTTAGCTTTGTAGTTCAGCATTGGCTCATTTGTGTTAAGTGAAAGATGATCAATTTACAAGCTTCTTATGGGAAGATCTTTAAAAATATCATCCTCAAGAATAATTTATGAGTTCCAGCGGGATAGTCATGTGAGTCTGGTTCAGCAAAACAAACAAGGAGTTGGGGGGAGGGATGGTTAGGGCTGCAGAGGGGAGTGGGGCCATGGGAAGGGTGACAGTAGGGGCCTACATGGGTCACCACAATGGGCCTTTGCCTAGGGCACCCAGTTGCCTAAGGCTGCCTCTGCCAGACATTTCAATAGATTGAACCTTCCTTTGTATTTATCTTTAACATAGGCTATATGATTTTTCCAAAGTCATTTAGTGTCAAATATTCCCTCAAGGAATTACACCTTTTTATTTTATATATTTGTTCTCCATACAGATGCACTTTACATTCTTTTGTCACATTTCCTTTTGTAAAAAAAAGCAATTCTTTTGATTTTAGTGATGGAGAACTTGAAAACCCATGAATTTCTCCAGGCTGACATCCCTCAATGCTCTCTTGATTCTCCTTTCTGCCACCTCAGTAATCCTGCTCCTACTGCACAGAGCACGATCATCTGCAAATAGGTGCCAAGATGCTCTACCCCAGCACTTAGTTGTTTTGGAAAATCATTTATCATAATACTAAATAAGGTTGGGCTGATAACACTTCCCAGAATGTTTCATATTTAATATTATATATATATATTTGATATAATTTTTCTATCTCTGACCTGCATGGTTCTCATACTTAGAAATTCTCTAGACCATCCATACATTCTTCCCCTTATCCATATTGTACCTATCTTGTACAATGCAATACACCCCCCTCCATTGCATGTCATGTGCTTTGTCAACGTCTGGGAAGAGCGCTATGTCAAAACCTTTTTTTCTGATACTTCTTTCTATTTAAGTTTCCAATTTAACAATCTGGTTGAGGGTTTGTCTTCCTCTCCTGAAATCCCATTGCAGCTTAGCTCGAATGGCACTGCTTTGCCCAGACAGGATATAAGAGCAATTGTTCAGGAAGTCTCCCCTTTTGTGGGCATTCCTCCCTTTCCTAGTTCAGCTGCCTGCTGCCTTTACAGGGAATTTTCTGATCCCTCTGAGGTGGGGCTTTTCTTTCACAGAATAATGGAAACTGGAAGGGACTATGAAAGGTCATCAAGTTCAGTCTCCTGTACTCATGGCAGGACCAAGTACCCTCTTAAACTATCCCTGACAGGTGTTTGTCTATCCTACTCTTAAAAATTTTGGATGATGGAAATACCACAACCTGCCGAAGCAACTTATTCTAGTTGTTAATCACCCTGATAGTTAAGAATTTTTTCCTAATGTCCAATCTAAACCTCCCTTGTAATTTAAGCCCATTCCTTCTTGTCCTATCATCGGCAGTTAAGGAGAACAATTTTTCTCCCTCCTCCTCATGATAACCTCTTAGATGTTTGAAAACTGGTATGTCCCCTTTCAGTCTCCTCTTTTCTAGACTAACCAAACACAGTCCTCTCATGAATCTTCCCTCATAAGTCAAGTGTTCCAGACCTCTAATCATTTGTGTTGCTCTTCTCTGGACCTTCTCCAACATTACACTGTTGATTTATATTTAGCTTGTGGTCCACTATGACACCCAGATCCCTTTCTTCAGTACTCCTTCCTAGGCAGTCATTGCTTATTTTGTATATGTGCAGTGGATTGTTCTTTCCCAAGTGGAGTAGTTCGCACTTGTCTTTCTTGAATTTCATTCTCTTTATCTCAGATCATTTCACCAGTTTGTCCAAATCATTTCGAATTATGATCCTATCCTCCAGAGTACTTGCAGCCCCTCCCAGCTTCATATCACTGGCAAACTTTATAAGTGCACTCTCTATGCCATCATCTAAATCATTGATGAAAATATTGAACAGAACTGGACCCATAGCTGATTCCTGTGGTACCCGGCTTGTTATGCCCTTCCAGCATGACTGTGAACCATTGAGAACTACTCTCTGGGAGAGGTTATCCAACTAGTTTTTCACTCATCTGATAGTACCTCCACTCAGACTGTAATTTCCAAGTTTATTAATGAGAATGCGATGTGAGACCATATCAAAAGCCTTGCTAAAGTCTAGATACACCACACCTATTGCTTCCCCACACCTATTGCTTCCCCTCTATCCTCAAGGATGTTACTTTGTCCTAGAAAGCTATCAGGTTGGTTTGACACAATTTGTTCTTGACAAATCCATGCTGACTGTCTTTTAGCACCTTATTCTCTTCTCTTCTTTAATTGGGATGGCCTCACCCCAGGCTCTCAGGAGAAAAGCCACCCTGTCATACCTACCTTTAGAACTTCTAAAAAAAACTCAGAAGGCCTCCTTCAACCAGCATGTGGAACAGGCTTGGTGTAACCAAAGCTTTTAGACCATCAAAAAGAGAGGTCTATCAGACTGGCCTTTCTGAAGGTTCTTGCTGTCAATGATGGCCAAGTCTGGATAGCTCACCACACCCTCTCCCTGAGGGAAGTGAGCACCTCAGCTGTTCCCAGTCATGTTCCCCTAGTGATCCCTGTCCTTAAGGGATGCAGTGGTGGTCTTTCATCATCTTTCAATACACTGAATAGGCTCAGTGCACTCCATTACACTGGAACGTCTTCCCCCTCCCCGACAGATTGTCCTATCTTTCTATTTAAGCTTCATTTTCACCATTTTGCTTTGGACTTCCAACCAAGTGACTAAAAGGCAGGATTCTGTCTATGCAAGAATCCTTCAAGGAACAGGAAATGAGATTTCTGCCATCACTCAGCTCTCCTGAATGCTTAATACAAAGTTGCCTTTTCTAAGACCCAGAGGACTCCTATTGCAATAGCTGGCTAGTCGGCTTGCCTAGAGTTAGTTTATTGTGAATGGAACGCAGACAGTGGTCATGTCATGAGCAGTTAACATGGGGATATGTTAGGTTTGAGCGATCCCTTCTTTGATGTCATTTGTAAAGGCCAGATGCACCGTCCTGAAACATGAAGCCCTTCCCAAATACTTAGACAGATCTTAGCTAGGAAGAAGAGTTTAATTTTGTTCCCCATGACCGTTCAGCCAGGCCTGTCTGTTGAGGCCATTGTTAGTGATGTAGGGGTGTTTTTTAATGAAGACAGCCTGGATAAAGACAGAGCTCCCAACAATCATCAAAAATGGCCTGGCAGGATTGAAACTAAACATCATCTTTGAAAGATCTGCCATGATGAACAGCCGGACACAAGATTTTCATGGTTCGTTTCAGAAGAATAAAGACAGGCTGATGAAGTGATGGCACTACTGCTTTGTTTTTCCTTCTTGCTCGTTTCCAACCATCTGTCCAGTAACACGATTCGGTGGACAGGATTCCAGAACAGCAGCCTGAGGCTGAATCTGTGTTTTAACATATGGTCTGACCTCCAGTTTTGCTAATTAGGGTTAAAAGGCCCCATACTGCAAACTCTTACTTCTGTGTGAGGAAGGTCTTAGTCATGCAAGTGAGATGTCAAGTGAATAGAGCTGGCAAAGCAGACGTGCAAATTGGCTTCCTAAAAGCCTGGCTATGGAACCTTTACTCATGGGAACAATCTCTACAGAGACTATTCCTGTCAGTACCGGCTGCCGAGCTAGGCTCTTTCCAGGGAAACAAACAATGTTGAATGTACTGTGTTTGATTGCTTTCCAAAGATCCATTTCTATAATGGGATCTCTTATGGCTGCACACCACTTATCAAGTCTTTGCCACAGTGATACACCATTTACCTAGTTTTCTGCAAAAGCTTACAGACATTGAATTTACAGTTCATTATCAGCATGTCAGAGGAGTACGGATCTTGTTATATTTTATTTATTTTGCCTTAATTTGTAGACATTCCAAATGCAACTGAAAATGAATCTTAGTTTTTCCTTCGATTTACAGTAATGGAGTAGCAATATATCCCATTCTGTGGACTGATTTGATAAGCCAGATATCTGTCTCACAGGCTGTATTTTGCTAATAACCAGAAATGTGGTTCTCCTTAATTCTCATCTCCTTCATCTTCCTGTATGAAGTCACCCAGTGAGGCCTGACCTTCCCCCTTGCTTTGGAGGCACTGGTTTAGTCATCTCACTGACAGTTGTAACGTTTACAAAAAAAGGGGAAGCGCATTCTGGCAGTTGACGAACTAACAGCTTGTTAAGTGACGCAAGTGACCAGAGAATGGTTGACATAAAAGAGTTTAGCTGGAACATCAGCAGAAATGAATTGTGGTTTGGGAAGCTCAGCTTTTCTTTCTGTTTCTGTCACGAAATGAGTTTTGTGGCAGTCGATCTATGACAGGGGTCTCAAACTCACATCCCAAGGGCTGCATGTGGCCCCTAAAGTTATTTCTTGTGGCTCATAATGATACTACCGCTATCAACATTTGCAATCCTGTTATATGAAAAGTGCAGCCCTTTGGCTATCGTACTAGGCCTCTTGCGTGGTGTGGCCCCTGGGCTAGCTAGCATAAAGTCCTCATGTGGCCTCTGTGGTGATTTGAGTTTGAGACGCCTGATCTAGGATGTCTTGGAAGTTGGTCTGCACCAAAAGACCAGATTAAAAAAATGCAATTTCTAGCAATATAAAACCAGCCTACAAAATAACATTTGACTCACCAGTCCAATAATAGTCATTATCTTCTAGAGAACATGCAACGGGAATTCTCTAGGGTTCACAAGAAACAAGGAAGTATGGCTCGTTCCATCTGGTTGTATCTTTCAGGTGACAGAAACGGGGTGTTATGGCTGACTTTGCACTGGGAAGTATTCAATATAATATCCTTGTTCTACTCTTATCTACAGAACAATGGAAAAATCAAGCCAGGCAGCAATTTATACCTTGGTAGAGACTGTCCCTGCTGTTCAGAAGATATGCAAAGAAAAGCTTCCCACACCCCTGGAGGTGTTTCCTGAAATACACACCATGGTGTTTGGGCTGGCGCTTTTGAGTAACCTCACACTCAGGGATGACTCAGGCAAGTGACTGCCTGATCTCCCCCATACACAGCTCCTCCCGTATTAGGATCAGGGGACACTAGTGGAAATCCCTGTTTAGAATCCTTCAGCTGGACTCTGCTGGTTTCTACTGGAAATGAGGAACAAATTATCCAGTTATACACTGTGTCTTTGTTCCAGGACACAGTTGCCACATGAAACCCACAGCAACAAGTTGCCGTTTTCAGCGGGCGTTTCCACAATGACAGGAAGCTATTTACCACCCTTTCTCTAGCAGTTGGACTGAAGAGAGGAGGAGAGTCTCTGGGCCCAAGCCATTTTGTTCCAGTAGGACTGGACAGGGGGAAAAATGTCATCCTATGCACATAGGAGTAGAAGGGGAGGCAGTTCGCTCCTCATCACTTTGTGGTTGTGCAGCTTGTACATCTGGGCAGGTTTGCTTACAAGGCCATTCAGCTGTCTGAGCAGCGCCTTCCTTGCTGCACCACCGAGAGCATGAACCATACTTGGAAAGTAGCAGTGAGAGAGGCTCAGAGGAATGAATGATTTCATTTGTTAAATCAGCCCTTGTAACACTCTCCCACAGCACGTGTTGAGAACAGGCCTCAGAGCCTTTGAACACTTCTGCGTTTCATTTGATCTTTATCTGTATCATCTCCTGATGAGTTGTTCGGGGCACCCTCAGCAAGAACCTGAATGTAAACCAACATCCATTCTGCACCAGTCCATCCTCAAGCCCTAGACAAACCTGAAGGTGGAATAGCTGGAAACAGCAATTTAGTGCTTTGTAATGGGATTCAAATCACTAACTGCCCCTCGTTCAGCAAAGCACTTAAGCTTTAGTCCCTTTGGGAAGCTGCGGGTTCCTGGATCCTGGACCACCCAGTTCATCTGTTGGCTTGTCACCAATATGTAAGCCACCGCTTTGCCTCCAGCAGACCCCCGCCCCAGCCATGTATACCGAAGGTGGAGAGAGTGGCTGGTGTACAAGGGGGATTCTGTACTGGGAATTTCGGGCCCATTTGAGGCCACTTTTTGCTGCAGATAGGAAAATATGGCTCTTTGGTTGAAAAATCACAGAAACGTAGGGCTGGAAGGGAGCTTGATATGGCAGCAAATTGGGTCCCCTGCATTAAGGCAGGGCTGCGTATCATCTAGACCAGCGTTCTCAACCACTGTGTCGGGACACAGGGAAAGGGCTGGATTCGGCCTGTGGGTGATGGGCTGGTGAGTCCTGTAGGGTTGTGATATGCCGACAAGTGTGTTGTGACCCACAAATGGTTTAGAACCATTGATCTAGACCATCCCTGACGGGTGTTTGTCTAACCGGCTCTTAAAACTTTGGTAACAGAGATTCTGCAATCTCACTCCGTAACTCGTTTCAGAGTTCAACTCCCTTGGCAGAAAGTTCTTCCTAATGTCCAACTTGAGTCTCCCTTGCTGCAACTGAAGCCCCATTACCTCTTGTTCTGTACTTAGCAGATAAGGTGGACAATCCCCTGCCTCTTTATGGCAACCTTTTACGTACCTGAGAACTGATACCATGTTCCCCCTCAAGTCTTCTCTTCTCCAGACTAAGCAAACCAAATGTTTTCAATCTTTTCTCGTAGGCTGTGTTTCCTAAAAAATCTTTGATAATTTTTGTTGGACTTTGTCCAATTTGTCCATCTCTTCCCAAAGCGTGGTGCCTAGAACTGGACTCAGCCCTAGAGCTGTGTAAAGTGGAAGAGTTAATTCTCATGCCTTGCTCACAGCACTTTTACTAAAGCATCCCCAAATGACATTCACCACTTTTTCTTTTTGGCAAGAGTATTACACTGTTGACTGCTACTTAGTTGGTAGTCCACTATGATCCCCAGATCTTTTTCTTCAGTACTCCTTTGTAGGCAGTCATTGCCCATTTATTTTGTTAAAATACTCAAAACAGCTGGCAGGCCCTGCTTTTCAGTTAAGAGCTAAGAAAGGTCACAATATAACAAGTCCCACAAGGGATCACCTTTACTGAAACCATATCCCTGCTGTTTCCAAGGTGAAAAAGAAGCTGGTGAGTGGGAGTGGGGCAGCCTATTAAACCTTCTTTATAAAGAAGCAAATGATTTTTTTCTGCCTTTTCCAGACGTATAAGCATATGAAGAATGTAGCTGGAGCTGAGTACTTTTGAAAATGATGCTGCTTTTATAGGCCCCTAAATGGGGACACAGGAACCTAACCTTAGGCAACTGTATTTTAAATTCTTGGTGCCAGGATCTTAGGACTGCCCATACAACCTCAGCCAAGAACTTCTCAGAGTATGGAAGAGCATTTGGCTCACAGGGTCCTTCCTTGCTGGTCACGAGAATTTACATGGCCCTAGGTGAGCAAAGGGCTGTTGACAGTCACCCCAGATTTCCTTTACGATGAGCTGCCTGTAGACAGTGAAAAGCTTTCACCTCCCCATGGTCATCATCTCTGAGAGGAGTGTTCTGATAATGTTTGCTTTGTCTGAACTGCTGGGGGTGTGCAAGCCACCCCAACTGAACAGTAAAAACTTGTCTCATCTTAATACCATCGTCTTGGAGAATCACAGGGCATAGTGGGCCTGCTGCCACTTAGGGAGCATGCTCAGAAACGGTGAGTGCCTGTTTGCTGTGAAGAACTTCAGCTACAGCACGACGGGCTGTGTCAATTCTCCCTCTCTTCAGTGGGAAGGGTGGTGAGATCCTGCAAAGTTGGCTGGCGCTCACAGCTCCTCAGCAAAGCTGAAACTCTGTAGAGGGGACCAATGCAGCACTGAAGTCCTGCTTTTTCAGAGGCCGAAGCAGGTCTGTCAAGAAGCTGAGAAGGGGGAGATCAAAAATCACACTATACAAAAACAAGTCCCCTTTAAGAAAGCCTCCAAACTGATGCCAGATGTCAGGGTTTCTATTTCTACGTTTGCTCCCTTTCCCTTAGGCATTGGTTGGGAAAGGAGCCATCTAATCCAGTTCATACGAAGGCCTTTACCTCAGCACCTTTAAGGCAGGGCAACCAAATTTATAATCAGTGGAAACAAAGTCTTTTGTGACCTGGGTTCTGTGGCTGCCAACATGGCGGCTGGTTCCTTCTCCTTTGCCTAGAATCATAGACTTAGTTGGACTGGAAAGTTATGTCTAGACTAAAAAAAAAAACCAAGGAGTCGTGTGGCACTTTAAGACTAACAGATTTATTTTTCACATGAGCTTTCGTGGGAGAAAATCCCACTTCCTCAGATGATTCGAAGATGGGTGAACTTACAGAAAGGAATGAAACTAAATGCAAGGGGGTGTAAAACATAGGATCAGGTCATACAGTAACCGCAAATCAGAGCAGTTGTTAGGTTCAAACCATGGGAAGCCTGAAGTCAAATGACCTTTTGTAATGGGAAAAGAACCCATCGTCTCGATTAAGTCCTGCTTTCACAGAATTTAGCTTGCACATTAATTCGAGTTCAGCTGTTTCTCTTTGAAGTCTTGATGTCCCAGGCCACATCTCTGATGACAGTCGTTAACAAATCGTTTATAAAGTGATTAGAAAGATGGAAGTGCTCAGCAACTGGTTTCTTTGTTCTGTGATTTCTGATATCAGCTCTGTGTTCATTTATCCTTTTGTGCAGCGATCATCCTGTTTGTCCAATGTATAAGGTGTTGGGGCATTTCTGGCACATGACGGCATAGACCACATTAGTAGATGAGCAGGTAAATGAGCCTTGGATGGAGTAGCAGGCTTGATTAGGGCCTATGATGGTATCTGTTGTGCAGATATGTGGGCAGACTTGGCAGTGTGGTTTGTTGCAGGGGTGTGTGCCTGCTTCAGTGTTTCTGTTGTTAGAGTAGTCCGGACTAATTTGTAGAGTCCTGCGCAGATACAAATAAGTGGATCCGTATCTGACCTGCATCCGCAAGAAATGGTCCGCGGATATCCGTGTTGCATCCAGGGATGTGGATATAATGCGGATATCCACGGATATCCGCATATTTGCAGGGCTCTAGCTCTGTGCAGATAAAAATATGTGGATCCATATCCAATCTGCATCTGCCTGAAATGGTCTGCAGATATCCATGTTGTATCCGCGGATACGGATATAAGGCGGATATCCGCGGATATAAGGCGGATATCTGCGGATATGCAGGGATCTACTAATTTGGCCCATGAACACACTAGTCTTTGCCTAGTCCGAACTAAGAAATTTCTTAGTTTGGACTAGTTAAAGCTTAGTTCAGAGTAGTAAGACCCGGCATGGGCAAGACAGAAGTAATGGCTAGTTCAGACTAAAGAAGTTTGAACTAGCCGGTTAGTTCAAACTAGCCAGGCATCCTAGTTCAAACTAAAAAGTTAGTTTGAGCTGTAGTGTGCAGCTAGTTTGAACTAAAAAGGCGCGGTTAGTCTGAACTAGCCGAAGGCTTGTTTGAGCTAACCTCAGGCTATTTTAGTTCGGACTAGCGAGTCTGAACTAAAATTCTAGATGTAGTCAAAGCTGAAGGGACCTCGCAAGGTTATCAGTTATGCATTTATGGCAGAACCAAGCATTATTTAGACTGTCCTAGACAGGGGTTTCTCAACTTCCTTCGCTGGTGTATAGTCCAGCCCATGCATAGGGCAGGGAGCTTCTCTGCACCCAAACGGTCCCTTTCGTGTGTAATAGACCCCACTACAGGGACTGATGTGATGCATATCCTTTGCCAAGGGCATTCAGTGCAGAGGTGAATTTGGATAAGAAGAGGAGCATGTGGGTGGTGTTGGTCAGAGTAACACCAGAGGTCTGAGCATTTGTGTTCCCAAATAGTTCCTGGGGAGATTTTTGTAGGACCTGCCAGGTCTAGCACAAGAGCATTGATCCCCTCCTGGCATCTCTTTAGCAAGTGAAATGCAGTTTCACATCTGAGCGTGGTAATGCTAGCTCTTAGGCATTTATTGAGTCTTTTTTTTGCCAGGTGGCTTTTCAGAAAAGACGTGCGAGTGGAGCTCCGAAGAGGAGGAGGCCGGGAAGCAGGCTGGGCCAGTCCAGGTGCTCATTGTCAAAGATGACCATTCCTTTGAGCTGGACGAAGCTGCACTGAACCGTATCCTGCTCTCGGAGGCTGTGAGGGATAAAGAGGTCGTCACTGTGTCAGTCGCTGGAGCTTTCAGGAAAGGAAAATCGTTCCTGATGGACTTCATGCTAAGATACATGTACAGCAAGGTATGAGTGCAGCCATAATGCAACTAACTCCTTGCTGGGCCCACCTGGAGCTGTGGGGAATCTCATTTTACAGGGCTCTCACATTCAAACAGCATTTGCCTGGAAGGCTGGTGTCCCTCCCTGACTAGAGAGCAGATGCAGTCTGAGTGCGTGCTCCCTGATCCACCTATGCCAGCTTCCACTTTCTCTATACTCTTCCCCTGGGAGGGCGAGTCTTTATGAATGTAAGCAGGAGACGCGGCCGCCTGTTGGAAGGTGGAGTGGAGAAAAGAGGACCTCCTGGAAGCTGGGTCTGTGGCAGGGGATTGATCACAGGGGAGAAGAGCATTGCCATTGTCCTGACCCCAAGGAAGAATGGAGGATGCCAGCAGACAGCACCAGCTCCTCCTGCTGTAACCGCCACCTTTCCTTCAGCCTGCTTCTTTCCTCACCCCCCAGCCCAGAAACAAGGCTGAGAGGCACGAAGCTGGCCTACCTGGCCCAGGGAGAATTCCCCTTTGCACAGGAGAAGTCCGTGTTGTCAGGGCCAGCTGTCTCCACGTGGACCCCTCCAATGGGTGCACGTTGGAGCAGTGTTTCTCAACCTTTAGTGGATGGGGAATGCTACAGGTCCTCATTACTTTATGCAGACCAGCTAATGAAAACTTCCTCAAAAAAGCCAGACAGTTGAGCCCGGCTATAATGTTGATAATATCTGCATACTAAGCGTTCTTGTGAAAATAATTTGGGAAACCAAATTAAATACAATTTTATGAATATAACATGCATTTCTGTCTAAAAAAGTAGCTACATAATGAATATGCACAAAGCTTAGAATTGAAAATGTTGTTACTCAAGTTTTAACAGGAATTTTGGGTCTGCGTGTTCAAGAAATTTCACCTGTTCTTAGAATAAGGTTCTTCAAGGAAGTTTTATCATGGAAGTTCTGTCCAAGCAGTTTTGATGCCAATTGGTAACAGCAATGGGCAGTTTAAAATACCTCAGGTGCAGCAAAGGAGCAAGGCAATGGTGGACCCTGAAGCATGCCTGGAGGCTTTGCTATGGCCGGGGCATTTTTAAACTCCCAGGCATACGTCAGCTTCCCAGGTTGCTCATCATCCGCTTCCCAAATAACTCCTCCCCCGATGGGGAGCAGGGATCAGAGTTGGTTGCAGAACATCTTTTCTATATCTGCAAGGCACTAGTGTTTCACGGAGCGTCATTTGAGAAACAGGGAGATAGAGCAGCACCTCAGCTGCTCTAAATCCCAATTGGCGTGGGCTTGTGCGTGATCAGTGCCCCCTCCCTGATTTCCTGCAGCTCCCCGCTGCCTGACCTCGTGGCATATGGAGAATGCTGAGGTGTAAGTTCACAACTGGCCTTGTCTGGACAGAATGAGCATGGCTCGGGCGTGGGGTTAGCACCGTATTGCTCCGGTGTCAGGGGCTTTTGAGTTTGAAACAGGTGGGTCAGAGTGTCCGGACTGGGCACGGTGCAGATCAGCGGCAGGTGTGCAATCCTGGCTGGTCCCCACTTTGTCACCATGGCTGGGGAGGGGCTCCTGGATTTGGGCCCACCCTTCAGGTGCCTCTTCGTCTCCAGCTGATCAAAGGAACTGAATGGAGGTGGGGGGAGGAGATGAAGTCCTTGCCTCCGGGTAGGACACCTCTGGTGTGAACAGCCTTCGGGTGGAGGCGCCAGGGAACAGGTCTTGGTAATTTCTTCTCCATCACTTGCAGGACTCGGTTGACTGGCTCGGAGACTACAATGAACCGCTGACGGGCTTCTCGTGGCGAGGAGGATCCGAGCGGGAGACGACTGGCATTCAGATATGGAGCGAAGTCTTTCTGGTGGACAAACCAGATGGTAGAAAGGTACATGGGGTGCCTTGTGCCGGCTCATCCATTTGTTCAGGGGCTGCCTCTGGGTGTTCCTGTTCTGAACTCTGTCATGGGTGCTCTGCTTTTTCCTAGCTGAGCATCCATTTAAGTCTTCTTGGGTGCCATGTGCTTTATATCTCCGTGATTTCTAATGTACCCCTCACTGTGAAATGTAAATCTATGCAAAGAGCAAACACAGTCTCTTGCATGGTGTATCTCTTGCTTTTAGGAGTCCCGTAGCTGAGTCCATGCAGAATATTGTTGCTTTGCTGTAGGGCTGGCTGGAGGATGGACAGGGCTGTTGCTGGGATGCACAGATGGGGCAGCTACCCTCGGTCCCATGCTTCTGTGGGCCCTACAGCGGGAAGCTCAGAAGGTAGCCCGTCTCCAGCCTCGGGCCCTGGCACCCTGCTCCAGCCAATCTGCCCCCAGGGGCAGTGGGGCCAGCTGAGGCACAGTGTGGGTTCCAGTGTGGCCCTGGCAGGGCCTTTGGGCCTGGAAGGTCATGCTGGAGGTCATACAGCACACCATCTGGCCCCATCTCTGGAGCAGAGTGACCACACATCAGTCCATGCGCCCCCAGGCCAGTCCAGGAGTGGGGTGGGAGCACGGAGCTCAGCATCTGGTCCAGGGCAGCCCCCCTGTGCTGGCAGGGCCAGGATCCCTCACAGGCCAGACTGGCTCTGGGCCCTGCCCACTCATAGAAATGGCCCTGAGAATGAAGCATCTTTACTCATTAGGGGCCTGATCCAACATCAAGAGAAGTCAGTGGAAAGCATCCATGGGAGCTGAATTAGGCCCTCTTCTGGGTGTTGAGGTGTGCAGCAAACAGGAACAGGACCATCCTTATTAGGCTGATCTTTACTGAAACCAGCCCAAAAGCATCATCAGTACGTGGCAATTTATTTACCCCACAGTTTCTAATGCTGGACGGTTGTGTTCAGAATGAAAGAAGTTGCCACGTTCTGCCCATTTGTGGCTTCTGAGGTATGAAACTAATGGGACTCATAGATTGACACTTTTATGGGTGCCAGAAATGGTTTTGAAAAGTTCCTCCAAGAATTAGAGGACTGCTGAGCTTTGGATGGGAGTTAATTTATGATAATGAGTAGTCTTCATTATGCTGTCAAGGCGGCTCAAGGGTAGAGTATAGAAAAGCAGGCGAACATCCCACCTTGGTGGTAATTTCTGTACCCAAGCCCGTTATCAAGTATAAACTTCTCGGGCACTATGAAAACCTTAACAGGGAGTCACAGACTCTGTGTAGTGTCCTTCGAGCAGTTGGGTCTATCTTGCCACTTAGGAAAACTTGCCTTTATGAGATAAGTGGTTCCTTACCAAAATCACAATTCAGTTACACCCAGTCCCAAAGGACTGGTCACGTACCCCAGATCATTTGCACCTTAAATCTCTTAGAGATGACTCTGGTAGCCAATCCTATAGTAAAGGGTCTAACAATTTTTTTAAACTAAGAAGAAATAAAAGAGTTCTTTAGATGGTTAAAGCATGGAAATGGACACACACAAGTGAGTTACAATCAAAGGTTTCAAAAGGTGATAGAAGCTATGGTAAGACGCAAGTTGCATATGTCCTTTAGGGCTAAGCCAGGTTAAGCACTGGGGATCCTCTGCTTATGCTTAGTAATCTTTGTTCAAGAAGTATAAAGACCCAGTTTCATCTTGGCGGGGATTTTTATTCCCTTCCCCCAGAGTTCAGGCTGGTGGGATGAGCCCACATGCACGTCTCCTCTTTGTGTTGAGCCATCAACAAGTGTTTTTTCCTGTTTCAGTGCTAATACATAGCAGCCTGGCTGATTTCCAGCTATACATTTGTCAGGGTACAGTTGAGGCCTGGGAGTCTTGGCATCCATCAGTTGGCTCCTGGTTTGCTGTGTCACAGTCTTTGCTTCATAACGTGGAGCCATCAGGATCTCTGAAGTTATTGGGGCTGTGTTCCTCTCTCCGTCCCCTGGCACCACATTTATTATACACACAAGGCCCGTGTAGTGAGACACCCAATAAAATGACATGGTTCATGTCTTGGTTTTGTCCACCACTGTTTGGCATTTGAGAGCAAGTTCATTTAAAAGCGGATGCAGAATGCTGATTCCTAGCTCTCCGCTCCACAGGTTGCTGTGCTGCTGATGGATACTCAGGGGACCTTTGACAGCCAGTCGACGCTGAGGGATTCAGCCACAGTGTTTGCCCTTAGCACAATGATCAGCTCAATCCAGGTAACAGAGAATGAATCTGGGCATTGTTCACTGAAAGATGGTGGGTGGGGATTTTTAAAAAACCTTTCAGCATCAGCTTAACTCTGTCACTAGTCATTGGGAGCAGCGAGAACCAGTGCTGAGAGCTATGACCAGCCCCACTGAGGGGGAAATCTAGGTCTTGTCTCCTTGCTGAGAGTGTCCGGGCAGGAACTGTTCTGCCCTGCAGTTATAGGAAGCCTCTGCTAGGTCTGAAGAACAACAGTCGCCTGTCTTGTGTGGCCCTGCTCATCCTGAGATATCCACACGTGCCTGGCAAATGATGGGCCAGAATTCGAGTAAGCTTCTTGCCATTCAGACCCTGAAGACAAGGCTGCTGCTGGCTCCTGGAAGGAGTGTGTTTCTCCAAGGAGGGGCTGACTGAGACATGCTCCAGTCCCCCAGCTCGGCTTGACTGAAGTCTGAAAGGTGTTGGAGGCCCTCATCTCTGCCCGGGAGGGGAGGCACTCAGTACCCCACCGGACCAGGCCCATTGGCAGGAATAACTGTGGATGGCCGCAATGCCTGGAACCAAAGGGGAGGGTTGAGAAGGGGTGGTTTGGGGAAGTGGTCGTGGGTCAGCTCCATGGGCTGATGGCATTTATCATGTCCTAACATACCTGTGGACAGGATGGAGGGCCTCACCTGTTTCAGCTCCCAGCTCCCCTGCCTTGCACTGCACCTGGGTCCAGCGGGAGACCAGTGCTAGCCAAGATGGTGCCAGGCTCAACCTTTTGAGTAGCAGGAAAAAAGATGCACAGAAGTGCCTGGCCCACCTCTCCTGCGGCTGTGCCCATGGGAGTCTGCTGGTGCAGCGTAGTGTCCATAGCAGAGCACACGTGACCCTCTGTGAAACAGTGGCTCTTTGGGACAGGGACAGTCTTCCACTCTGTGTCTGTACAGCACCATGCACAACAGGGTCCCAGCCTGCTGGGGCTCAGCTCTAGGCACTCCTGTGAGACAAACACACACTGTGGGTTTTGTGTCATCACACAGCAACTCAAAAGGGCTGCTGGCAGTGCTGTGCGGGAAGGGCAGGGCATTGTAAGTCAGCTGATCATGTCCTTTTAAATGCAGGTGTACAACCTATCCCAGAATGTCCAAGAAGATGACCTGCAGCACTTGCAGGTAACCCCTTGGTGCTTTTCATGGGAAAGGAAGGTGTTAATTTATCAAGCTTTCATTGGCAGCGCTTGCCTTACAGCTCCTCATTTTAGCCTGCTCGCTGTCTGCACTGGGAATATGTTTAAATGCAGAATAACAAAGGGCCCTCATCTGGTCCCCAGGTTATTGTTCTGTGATGAATGGGCAGTTTGGAACAGTCACGTAGGGAGTGGAAGCTTTTTCCTCTAAGCTATTTAAGCCCCTTTACTTTGGACCTGATCCATGAAGCACAGAAGTCTGCGGCAGAATAGCTATTGTCCCAATGGGAACAGGGCAGGCCCTTGCTGAGCTGGCAGATGCTGGGGTCAGCAAAGACGCCTAGATTTCTGACAGTTCGTACTTCTTGTGTGATGGGGCGTGTGGACTGCGCATGGGGATGCAGGCTGCTCAGGCCTGGAATGAGAAGCCAGGCAATAAAAGCAGACAACAAAAGAGCAGAGGGAGCCGTTTGAATCTGGCCCTGTGGTCACTGTGAGTGGCAGAGAGGCGCATTTCCCGTACCCTGCCTGTGTGGGTACCGGTTCCTCCAGACTTTTGCTGCTGACCTCAGGATTTAATACATCAAGAAAGCAGACTAACTCGATGGACTACAGGATCTGTTTTTAGGGACTTGTGGTGCAGCCGATTTTGCCTTCATTTAGAAGGAACAGTCCGAAGTCTGGAGAACCTCTAAATCTAGCTGATATGGGAAAAATCCCAAAACAACACAGCTGTGTAGGGCTATGCCCACAGCCGTTGAAAGTTTGGAGCCAGGGCTGTAGGGTTCAGCCCTCTGGGAAAATGCCTGTTTCTTAATCCTATTTCCATAAATGTCCAAATGATCAAAGGCACCGGGCTTGTGACAACTCAGTGTAGCCCATGATACCTGGGGAGATATCAGCTCACAAACAAGAAGACCCCATCCCATCTGTTTATACAATTTTTAAAAACCTCACTTATTTGGTGGTCTGGAATTCTGGTTGGAGCTCATGTCTATCAAACTTGATACGAACAGCAACTGAAGATCCCTCTAAACTGAGCTGGAAATGCACGCCTGAGCAGACCTTTGTGACGGCAGATGAGTGGCACTGTTAGTGCCCAAACTAGAAAACTAAGGTTGATGTTAGCAGAGAGCAAGACTGTCTGTATTGCACTCTCAACTTTGAGACTAACCATTTCTTCATCCTCTTGCTCTTGTTTTAGCTCTTTACAGAATATGGCAGACTGGCCATGGAGGAGACTTTCCTGAAACCTTTCCAGGTGAGTGGCACAACTAAGGTTGTTATTGATCAGAGCTCCAAAGGAGCAGCTGAGTTAGTCTAGTCCAGCAAAACAAACAAGGAATCTGGTGGCACTTTTAAAGACTAACAGATTTATTTATTGCATGAGGTTTTATGGGAGAAAAATCCCACTTTGTCAGACGCTGAAGTCTCTGTGCAAAAGAATAAATGGACACAAATCTGCCATTAGAAATAACAACACTCAAAAACCAATAGGGAAACACTTCAACTTTCCTGATCACCCCATTGATGATTTGTTAATAGCCGTACTCAGGCAAACGAATAACAACTCAAAGGTTCAAAGAGAAACTGCAGAATTGGAATTCATATGCAGATTTGATGCAGTGAACTCAGAGCTGAATAAAGACTATAGGTTCTTTTCTCATTACAACAGGTAATTTTGCTTTCTTCCCTCTCCTCCTCACCTCCCCCCTCCACTTATTGCCGTACCCCAGTGTTTTAATCTAACAACTGCTTTAATTTGCTGTGACAGTGTGACCTGATCCCATGACTTACACCCCCCTGCATTTATTTTCCTCCCATTCTGTAAGTTCCCCCATCATCAAGCATCTGATGAAGTGGGATTTTCTCCCACAAAAGCTCATGCAATAAATAAATTTATTAGTCTTTAAAAGTGAGGGACCTTTTGGCCTCACCAGCAGGTGGCGCTGCTGTTTGCAATATGGGAAGGTAGGAAACTTGAGTAAATGAAGACAGGGAAAAAACTGGGCATGAGGAAAGGTTTCTTGGTCCCCTGCTCTCTAGTGATGTCCCAAGTCTCTGTTTTCCCCATTATAGTCTCCCCAGCTTGCAGACGCCTGGGTGCTATCATCATTCTGAACCAGGCAGGTTGAGACTCATGCTCAGCCTTTCACTGCATGAGGCTTCGCCCTGAATGTCAAAAAGCAGGTTGGCTGGAATTCACTGAAATCCCAATGAGCCCTGCTTTAGGGAGGTAAATGATGCATTTGCCTGTGGATGAGCATCCCCATGGGGGAACACACGTCCCCTGCAGCATTCTAACCCAAGGAGTAAGAAGGCAGGGACTGAAACCACAGACACCATCCCCGGGCTGAGATCTGGCCTGCGTCCTGATGGATCAGCAGTGACAGCAGCACAGAACACACGGGCGGGATCCTATTGCTGACGAGCTTTAGAGCGTAACCCACTTCCACAGTGGTCTTGATTCCAGGAGACTTTCTGCCACTCTGCAGAGCAAGGGGCAAAATGCAATAAACATTCCCCCCCAGTGACCGAGAGGGTAGAGCTAGGGAAAAGATGGAGTTAAAGGAGGTTCTAACTGCAGGTAAGGAACAGTTTTATTTGTACTTCCATTTTCCACTCAGGCAGTGCAAGTGGAGACTGGTGGACGATGCATTTTCAGCCACTTTTTAGTGGCTAATGCCAGGGGAGTGAATGGTGCAGTGAGATATCCGTGCTAGTACAGGCTCCCTCAGCCTGGAAGCAAACGTGAATGAATAAATATGAAGCAGATGACGCTGGGATGGAGATGCTGATCAGGCAGCTTCAGCAGACGCTACTAATAAGGAGGTTGGTTAGCAGCTCCTTAAATCTGCTGTCTGCCAAGACTCTCTTTAGTCTTTTAACAGACTCAGTCCTATTGCCTTACTTCTTTGGTTATTGCTCTGGGGACACACATCAGTGAATGTGCTTGTGTGACTCTGGGAAGATGGTGAGAGCAATTTCTGTAGCATTATAGGTGGGGTGTGGCACAGGTGTGGACTGGACCATAGGATTTAGGAGCCCATACAAAGGGTACTGCTGTATTGATGTAATATACTCAGGGTTTGGGAAGGCATTTGACTTAGTCACATGAGCCATTCTGGTTAGAAAAACCTAACACTGTACAAAATAGGCAGAGCCCATGTTAAGTGGACTAAAGCTGGTTATCTAATAGCTCACAAGAAGTAGCTGCAAATAAGGAATAACTTTCATGGGGGTGTTTCTAGAGGGGTCAGCAGGGAGGGATTCTTGGCCCACTGCTATTCCATACTGTCGTCAGTGATCTGGGAGAAAATAAATTCACTGATGGCAAAATTTGTAGAGGACGCACAGATTAGTAGAGAAAGATATGGGGACAGATTAGCTCAAACTGGGTCACTTAGTAAGATAGGTTCCTTCGAACAGCCTACATTTTAATGCAGCCAAATTCCAGGTCATGCCTCCAGGACAAATAAGATAAGCAACCTAGGATGTGTGACAGCATCCTGGAATGTAGGGCCAGTGGGTGACAGTAAATAATGGATGAACATGAACTCCCCGGGAGATGCTTTATCTAAGAAGACGCCCTCTATCCTGGCAGGGGAACTGTAAGCCGAAGAAAGGAGCTGGTGTTACTGCCGGGTACAGCATTAATGGGACCGTTAGTGGCTGGGTGTCCACCCTTCAAAAAAGGATGTTTACATGTGGAAAAGGGTTCAGAAAAGAGCTACAAGAGTAACTGAAGGTCTGGAAAATCTGCCTTAGGGTGAGAGAGATCACCAGCTTGGTCTATTTAGTTTATCCAAGAGATGGTTAAGAGGCAACTTGATCATGGGCTCTAGGTGTCTACTCGAGATTGCTCTTCAATTTAGCAGAAAAAGATCTAATGAGGAAAATTTATGTTTAATAATGAGGGTAAATTAATGATTGGAACAATTTCATCTAGGAGGTGTAGGGTGAGTTCTCCATCACTTTAAGATTGTTTGGCTTTCTAAAGACACCGGGTCAGGTTTTGTCACCTGGGGTGCGCAGATGGTCAGACTGGATCATAATGGCTCCTTCTGGCCTTAAAATGTATGAATCTGAGTGTGAAGGTGCAGAAATCAGTGTATTTAAGGAACTATGGTATAGGTCCTGATAGTAGGTGACTACCTATGGGTGCTGGCTTGAAGTGTGATCCATCATACATGGGATTACAGCTTGCTTCAGTGACTGTCAGCAACCCCCACTGCACACATTGTTCCAGCATGCCTGAAATATGGGCAGGAGTGAAGGCACTGAGAAAACAACACTGGCGTCCCTGCTTACATGGAAATGCCTGATTCGCAGCCTTTGGGAACGAAGTCACCCTTGCTCATATGGCTTGAGCTGGTCTGAGGGGCAGCAAAGGAAGGGAAAGCTGGGACGCCCAGGCCACTGTGCAAACAAAATGACTGCTGAATCAAAAGCGGAGTACAGAGCATCTGTAACCACTGAGCCAAAATGAGGCTTATTTCAGAGATGTGCCCCACGAGCATCTGAATGGGTCTTCACTGTGAGTGAAGCAGACCCGTGTTAGCATCGATTTGGCTAATGCAGTTAACAGTCGTAATGAGGACATGGCAACATAGGCTTCAGTATGGACAAGCAACTGGAGGACAGGCCCCCTGGGCACCCTCAGTGTGTACTGTTTGCTAGACTGCGCTGACGCGGCTACACCCTGTTACCCGCTCTAGCTAGAAGGAAGTCAGTGTGGGGTACCCCTGCCACGGCTATGCTAGCCCTCGATGTGTCGGCATAACCTTGGAGACTGTTGGAGCCTGGAACAGCCAGATATGTACATTTGCCACAGAATATTATGTTCTTAGGGGTTGTCTCATTTTCTTTCTCTAAGAGCAATGTATTATGGAGAGAGAATAAGGGTGTGTGTGTGTGTGTGTGTGTGTGTGTGTGTGTGTGAGAGAGAGAGATTTTTATTTTAAGCAAAAGCCTTTTTTCCCCGGATTTTTAATAAATATAATTCCAGTTTATTGATCTGTGCAAGAGGAAACCTAGCATTTCTGCAGAGCTATTTTTGGCTTCTCCCTTTCCAGCCCGTCTCATACTCAGTATCCGAGGGACACGCTGTATAAATCAGATCTAGAATGCAGCACTTGCCCTGGAAGTTAGTTTTTGAAATGGCTGGAACTTGACCACACTGGCGTTTATTTATTCATTACAAAAACCAGCAATTTCATATTTATCCTCCTTCTACATATGTCTCTCATTAAAAATCAGCTTGGCAAGATGCCCAGTCAAGGAGGCTGAGAAAAAAAAAAATCAAAGCTGTAAATTTCCCATGAGATGAAACAAAATGTGATTTAAGTTAGGACTCTTTTCCCCTTTGTTCTGGGTAGCAAACTTCCTTTTTATGTTGAAGAACATCTGTCTAGCTATTGTTCCGTCCAAACTATGAAATATTAAGTAGAATAGGAAGTGCCTGAATCATGGGTGGTGTTCTTCATTCTAGAAAATCAAAATGCCATTAAATATATAGTATTGTATGCAAATTTGAAGTGAGGTGGGGTTTCATCTGGGGAGTGACTAATTACAGATGAGAATCTCCCCTCTGCAGAGGCCCAGCACAATGGTCTGTGCAACACTTTGATCCCTGTTGCACAGGAGAGTGTTTCAGCCAAATAATCACAAATCCAGGACTCTCAGAAAGGCCACTGGAGCTGAGTAATTCACTGTGATTAATTAGAAAATAAACATAGCCTCTTTTTGTTCCCTGAATAGCAGCACACATCGCACAATCTTGAATTTATCATTGTTTTCAAATTGGATGAACCAGTAACTTTTAAAATAGGGCATGTATTTTATATATCATATTTGATATTTCTAAGGCATGATGGTGAATGTTCAACATTCAACTTGCTTAGTTGTGATCGGTGCTACAATCTGCATGGTATTTTCTTCTGGCACTTGACTGAATGAGCATGTAAGCACCTCTGCCATCAATATTTTGCCTGTGCCTTGAGATTCATTTCTTCTCAGTCTGTTTTGTCCATGAAACTTGAAGGCTTGAATATGCATGGGCAGTGAGCGTAAAGTTGGTGTACCTGTGGCTCAGTTTTCATCTATCTGTGCAAACAGCTATCTGTAAAATTATTTTTGTATTATTCACCCAGCTCCTGTTGTCGTTTTTCTTGTGGAAGACAAGGCAAAAGTAAAACAATCCAGGGCCAGGCTACTGGAGTCAAAGAGTGTCTGGATTTCAGTGGATCAAGTGCATACGAGACAGCACAGCACTGATGAGCTCCCTATTTCTGTTTCCCAATTGTGTTTTTTAGTCTCTCATATTCCTTGTTCGGGACTGGAGTTTCCCCTATGAATTTTCCTATGGAGCTGATGGTGGTTCAAAATTTTTGGAAAAACGTCTTAAGGTTTGTTCTACATTTCTGGACGCTGTTTGGCATGAACTTGCATGAATTAGTTCTGAACTGACCTGGCCCAATGATGGGTTTTGGTATTTGCAAGAAAAACTGAGAAAATCATCTTGCATCTCCTAACCTAGGGGAATTGCTGCTCTCCACTCCATAGGTCTCAGAAACAATAATTGAAATACATGTAGAAATATACCAAGCTAGCCTCTTCCAACCTAGAGATTTCTGGGCAACATACATTTCAGGTGGGCTAATAAAGGATAACAATTTGATCAGGAAGAATTTTTCATTAATACTTTGTTGTATAATAAAATGTACAAGAGAGGGCTCACTTAAGAAGTAATCGGGAAATATCTGGATGGTTTGGTGATGGAAATAAATGAGAAGGCCTAATTAAAGGGGAGCCGAGAAAATCCTGAGATGGTTTTGTATTCGAGTCACACTGACACATGCACATTTTAAAAAAGTAATCACACTCCTCCAGGGCATGTTGTCAAAGAGATGAACTGTTTCTTGGTTGCTGGAAATGCTCTATCTTTGTACACGCCGAACACACATCTTGCTATATTGCTGTGTTGCACATTCATTTACAGTCAGTCCTCTTATAGGATATACTCCACACATTCATGTTACATATACAGTGTCCACATAAAATGTAAACATGTTAACATCAAGTCAATCTCTCTTAGGTTTCAGGAAATCAACATGAAGAACTGCAGAATGTCAGAAAACACATCCATTCCTGTTTCACAAACATCTCCTGCTTTCTGTTACCTCATCCGGGCTTGAAAGTAGCCACCAACCCAAATTTTGATGGGAAACTAAAAGGTTTGATAGAAAATGAAAAGATACAGTTTGCTATTTAATTTGATCATTTATACTTGCAACAGAATGATTGCTTTATTTATAAATGCTGTCAGAATATCCTATTCTCACCTGAAGCCCTTCCAAATATTTTCAGTGAAACACCTGTGCAGAGCAGGGCTGAATGGATTCTGAATCCAACCAACAAACTACTCGTGCCTGTACGTTTCAGGGATTTTAGCCTTAGAAAGGTATGTGTTAGGAATTGCTAAAGTTCTGGGCGGATGGCTGAGCACAAAGCAATAGCAGAAGGAAGTGAGACTGAGATTTGAATGTTTAGATGCACCGTTTTGCACCTACTGTACAATTGATTGGTATTTTTTGCTGGTAATTCCCCATGGTTTTTTTGTGGGGGAAGAGTATGCTTGTGAAAAATTGACCCCCAGTTTGAAAAACGGGTCCTTAAAACTGAAAGACTTAGGTGTATAAAGTTTTCCAAATATTTAGTCTTCTTGAGTCAGCTATTTAATGGTTTCCCTGGAGGAAAATCTTAGTAGCTCAGTGGCCTTGGATTGCAGTTCTGTTCTAATGGATCCCTAGGCTGTGGATTTTTAGGTTAACTTGATGTGTGGTTGGACAGCATTTCCTCTGCTAGTCAGTTGTTTAATCCAGAGTTACGGGCTTCTTGAAATCTCTTAAAGGAAGGAAAATATCCTTTTAGCGTCAAACTAAACAATTGGACAAAGTCACTTGCAGTTTTCAGGTGTGTGCTCCAACACATACTAAGGTGACAGTACATCTTACTCGATTGACAAAATGAGTGCATGAAATAGGAACCAACTGAAAGAAAAGGGACCTATAAGTTAGTCAGTCTCTGATGGTGAATATCTGCTGTAGATTTCATTCCTTAGTTCCAAGCATAACTGGAGGAGTCAGCTAGAAGTCTGTTTTCAAAAGAAGTCGTTGGTATGTGAACTCTCAGCGTGCCCCTTCCCTCAAAGCAGCCCGGTACTCCCCTTGCATTCCCGGAATTGATTCAGATAAAAAGACGTCACTGTTGTTCCTCTTTGAATTCCCAGTGGCTCCCAACTTTTTCTCTGCTGTGGCACACCTTGATACCTTTAATTATTTTGAAGCACACCACTATAGAGTTTCCAAATGAACTCATGAATATTCATTAGCCAATCCACTTTTTGAGTGGTTTTTTCATACAAATTCTGTGGCAGGCTTGCTCAGGGCTGATGCTCCACCTGTGTGCTGTGGCACGCTGGTTGGGAAACACTGGCCTATGGTACCATTTGCTTTTGCTTTCCAGTTTCTGGCCATTTCTTAAACATGGGGCTGGATTAACACCCTGTGGGCCCAGGGCTGCAAGATTTTGTGTGGCCCTGGCCAGCCTGGGGGCAGGAGAGTGGGGTCTCTGAAACCTGGAGGGGGCCATATTTACATTGGTTCCCCACCGCCTGACCCCCGTCAGCAGCAGCACGCCCTGGGAGGGGGCTGTGGGCCTATGTCCCTCCCTCCCCTCGGAGCAGGGGACAACCAGCCAGGAGTGGATTTTTGCAGGGTCCCCCTTAGCTCAATGTGCTGGGCTGCAGCCCCTAAAGCCCCTGCATTAATCTGGCCCTTCATAGAAACTCTATTTTAGGCATTTTTATCAAGTCAGGATTTCGTCAGCAGAAGAGAAGAAAGAGGGGGAATTTGGTAACAGCCTTTTAATTATCTGGAAAGGGGGCTCCAGGGAGGATGGAGCTAGGCTGTTCTCAGTGGTGGTGGATGAAAGAAGTAGGAGCAATAGTCTCAAGTTGCAGTGGAGAGGCCTGTGTTGGGTATTAGGAAATATTTTTCCCTAGGAGGGTGGTAAAGCACTGGAATAGGTTACCTAGGGAGGTGGTGGAATTTCCATCCGCAAATATTTTTAAGGCTCAGTTTGATAAAGCCTAGTTGGGTTTGGACCTGCTTTTCGCAGGGGGTTGGACTGGGTGACCTCCTAAGGGCCTTTCCAATCCTAATCTTCTATAACATGGTCCTGTAAATCGAGGCAATTTAATCCAGTGGTTTTCAAACCTTTTTTCTTGGGACCCACTTGAAGAAAATCATTTATGTCTGTGACCCAACAACTACATCTTTGAGCAATGCATTCAGTCTTTTGGCAGTGGTAGCACGGGACTCTGTGACCCAATACTGGGTCCTGACCCGTGGTTTGAAAACCACTGATTTAGTGTAAATTGGTCAATGTGGGGAGGCATCCCAGTGAATTCCTGCAGTGCTTCCCGTTCTGGGGAAGATGCCCTTCATACCAAGAAGAGGTAACAAATCTAAATCAGTGATTCTCATCCTATTTGCCACTGTGGGCCACATCAGCAACTCTGTGTTATGTGGGCTGAAGCCGCACAATTTATATATGCTACCTGCATGGCCCCGAGGATGTCTCACGGGCTGTAGCTGTGTGCTCATTGGGTCACAGCCTAGGTTGAGACCCAATAATTTAGACAGTCTCTCCTTTTTTGAAAGTGCTGTGGTAGACCCTGTCACTGGAGAAGGAAGATGGCTTTACTCAAAATATTGCAGACGCAGAGTGATCTAGACATCAGGGTATGGAGCTGTGTAGCAAAAATACCCCCACCACCTCCAAATACATGTTCCTGGGGCTAAAAGACCAAAAAAAGGGTACACTGAGGAGGGCACGTGCTAAACCCCTAGGACTTTCAGATTTGTTGTGTTAGCACAGCACTGCCAGAGAGCTGCCCTTGCAACTGTTTGGTAGATGCAATGGTGCAGCCACATGGTCTAGGCCAGCGTTTCCCAAACTAATTTGACCAAAGAACACTTTCGGGCTTGGAATATCTTGCCAGAATACACACTCTGGTCCAGGGGGTGGGGATGGGTCCTACCAAAAAATTGCTGCACGTATTGCTCAAAAGTTGATTTAAAAGAGAGTTAGTCTTTCAGGGGATGTCTTTTATTTTACAAAGAAGGAGAAATATCACTAGCACTGAAATTTTTTGACAGAACACCTCTTCACATCGCACAGGACACCAGTCTTCCACAGAACACAGTTTGGGACACGCCGGGCTAGGTGTTCCTCTCTCTCTGTGGTTTGATCAGTGAAAACAGTGTTTTAGAAAAACAAACAAGGAAAGTGAAATCTGTTAGTCTTTCAAAGTGCCACCGGCCTCCTTGTTTGTTCGTTTTGCTGAACTTGACTAACATGGCTACCCTCTTGGAACTTGGCAGTGAAACGTCTGCAGGATTCCTAATAAAAGATTATCTGAAGGGCAAATTGATCTCCACTGAACTGTTTAAGCCAAGATACACCTTACTAGAGACATCTTATATGAAAGCCTCACTGAGTCTCAAAACTGCAAAGAAACTTGCAGCCTTAGCGAGGACAGATGGGAGCCAAGTAGCAGCTGTAGGTAAATCACTGACGCCAGGACCCTGCATTTCCTAATGTGATTCACAGAGCTCTCCATCTGCAGGTCTCAAGAGTCTAATGGGCCCTTTCTTTTACAGTATTGCAAAGGAATATTTCTGTGAGCAGCATCCCTAAAGGACTCGGCATAAGAGATCTCCTCAGTGGAGGGCAGTGAAAAGCAGGGACAAAAATTTCTTATTCTCTTAAACCTGGAGGCCAAGAGTTTTCAGGTCCTGATACATTTTTTCCAAACAGGAGTGCCAAAGGAGAGAGAAAAGAGTCCAGCATTTGTTATACACATTGCTTTTGCACACATATAGGGGGCTCTGGTTGAGCAAAACATCACTCACCATGTTGCAGGTCTGTGGCCTGACCTAGGGTTTGTATCAGGCACAGGATGAGCGGCCAGGAGCCAGTTACAGGAATCGGTTGGATGCCAAAGGATCAGCACTGAGGCAGACTGAAGGCAGCAATCAGGAGGCAGTTAGTGAGTCAGGAACAGGTGAGCCCCAGGCCAGCAGTCCACAGCAGCATGAAACCCCTTTGTAAAAACAACTTATTTCCTCCTCTGGCTCCAATCAGGAGCCTTGGCACTCAATCGGTCAGAGTGTAGGGGTGGGGCGTAAGCCCCACTTAGGTGTTACAGACCCCAGATGCTGTGTGCGGGCTGCCAGGTGAGAGCGGGAACGTGATGATACCTGTGGACCCGTGTTCAAGACACCGTGTGACAAAGCCTTTACGGCACAGTTAGTTTCCGGAGGCTTTTCATGCCTGCTTACGCAACAGCAGCTTTGCACTTGTAGATGGACATGGGTGCAAGTCAGGAGCCTGCTTTGAAACCGAGGCAGACCTGGTCACTGTGCGTTAGTTCAGTCGCACTGGTGAGCTAGAATCACATCTGAGTACAGACCTCATTACCTCATATTGCAGCTTACTGCCACGGTGGCTGGAGTTACCTGTGTAAGGGGTCACATGTGGGTACTGACTGCCAGTGCTATGGCTCTGACGATGGCTTTGTCTGCAGAAATAGATGACGAGTTCATCAGGAACTTGAAGATCTTGATTCCTTGGCTTCTTAGCCCGGAGAGCCTAGATGTTAAGCAGATCAATGGAAATAACATCACCTGCCGAGGCCTTGTGGAATACTTTAAGGTACGGTCTCCTAAATCAGGGGAAATCATGAGTATTCAGAGGGGAAGCATTTGCTTTTTAATTTTTTTCCTAATTAAAGTGAAAA
Source organism: Podocnemis expansa (assembly GCA_007922195.1). NCBI lineage: Eukaryota > Metazoa > Chordata > Testudines > Podocnemididae > Podocnemis > Podocnemis expansa. The sequence continues at coordinate 588,813 of ML681997.1, forward strand.
ATAAAGGAAAGGCTGGATACACAGACTGGGGAGAATGGTATTTGTATGGCCCCCATTACCTGAGTGTCTGAGTAACCTTGCAACTTCTCTGTGAGGCTCACAGTGGTTTTAGCCCCACTGTACAGATGGGGAAGTTGTGGCACAGAGTGACTAAGAGCTAGTCTATATTTAAAATCTAAGTCACTGCTGCTTAGCATAAAATGAACCATTTCTTGCCGGGAATCAGGCAGCTAAATCCCAACTGTATCTTTAAAAAAATTTCCTTAAAGATGCATCTGTAAGATGTGGGTGTGTTTGGAATTAACTCATTAAATGTGATGCTATGTCTGTCTGTCTTGTTTCCTAGGCATATATAAAGATTTATCAAGGAGAAGAATTGCCACATCCAAAATCAATGTTGCAGGTATTTATGTTGGATGTTGCTGGCTGGCATGAGCTTGTCTCCAGGGATTACATTAGTTTTCAGCTAGGCTGTCATTTGAGATGTTAGGCAAATGGAGGCTTTGGCTCTGTCCTGTGATGCTCTAATACACTAATTGAAGAGTTACCTAGCTGGGCATCTTTCGCAGTTACATGAGATAAAAATTTCAAAAGCACTGAAGTGACTTAAGACACTGATGCCCATTTTCAGAAGTGACTAAGGCACTCCACAGTATTTTTCACAAGACAGGGCAACAGCTATTTACATAGGGTCTGTTGTTGCCAATATTTTGTTAGTATTTCCCCTAAATGCCTGGGGAATCAGGTCCCTATTTGGTGCCAGCTACATTCAAGGTGTAAGTTTAAATCCCACTAGGTGAGAGTTCTACCTTCTTGTAATGCCACTGCTTTGTCCCAGTGCATCAGTGGCAATGAAGATCAGCCAAGTGGCTTTTGCTAGCAGATTTGAAAAGGCTGGTGTCTAGAAGCAGGGACTATTGGCTGTAGAATTTGCTTTCTGTCTGGTACAAGGCTCACCTGTTCACTCTGCCTTTTGCAGGAAGAGGCAGAAGTGACAACAGTAAGTGCAGAGCTGAATGAAAGGCTTGTGGCGAGTTATTGGGGGAAGGGGAGGATCCATTTAGCCCATACTAAAGCTCTGTTGAGCTGTTTATTTAGTTTAGCGCTTCATATACCACCGTGTACACAGGGTGAGCATGCACACACCCCACCGGTGCAGGTAGGGGATGTTGCTATGTAATTAACACAGCCTGAGTCTTTCCCACCTGCCACACCATCTGCTCGATCTGAAACTCACCCCATGTTTTGTGCCCTGCTTACAGGCCACAGCTGAGGCGAACAATTTAGCAGCCGTTGCCACTGCCAAGGACACCTACAATAAGAGAATGGAAGAGGTAAGTTAACAGCTCATATTTCCATGGACATGAGGTGTTTCTTCCCAAGCCATAAGGCTGTACGTGGCCTCCCTTTAAAAGGCAGTTTATGAAGAAGTTACTGTGTCTGAAAATGGTTTATTGATCCAAATCCTTTCAATAAACTTGGTAGGAATTTTAAGCAGCTCAACCAGCTAAAATGCCAAATGAAAGGCCCCAGTCCTATGTTCAGGGCTCTCTTATTCCACTTCTGGGTGTGAAAAGGAGCTTTGTGTGAGACAGCAACTGTCTCAATAAAAGCGAGACTAGATTTGAGATCTGCTGATGAAAAGAGCCACATAAGAGTTTGGTGGCTTTATTATTCAATTACTTGTTTACTGCAGAAAAGTAAAATTTAAATGTCACTTTGCATCTTAGCAAACCTTTAATCCTGCTGTCTTCGCTGGCTCTACTAAATGGCGTTCCTTGCCTCTCTCCCTAGACTGCATGCAACAGCAAAACAATCTTGAGCAGTTCTCAGTGAGTTAAAAATTACCCTTTTAAACTAGTGAATAGGGCGGAGTTTCCTTTTTCTAAGCCTTGCTTTGGGGCAGAGCTAAGAAAACAGATGCCACGTGAAATGCAGGACAGACTGGCTGAGCTCACAGAAATACATGCCACCAAAGTAACATATTGTCAGAGGAAAGTGTTACATACAAGTTTGCATATGGCCAAAAATAAAACTAAATAAATTATCTGTCTACCACTGCAAGAAGTTTAAAAGCATAAATGTGCCCTGGAATGGTGGGCGGTGGAAGAGAGCATACATCATGGGTGGACCATGGGGGTGTTAGAATCAGAAACTGGAAGGGACCCGAGAGGCCATCGAGTCCAGTCCCCTGCACTCATGGCAGGACCAAGGACCCTCTTAAACCATCCCTGACAAGTGTTGGTCTAACCTGCTCTTAAACACTTCCAATGACGGCGATTCCTCAACCTCCCTAGGCAACTTATTCCAGTGGTTAATCACCCTGACAGTTAGGAATCTTTTTCCTAACATCCAACCCAAACCTCCCTTGCTGTAATTTAAGTCCACTGCTTCTTGTCCTAATATTGGTGGTTAAGGAGAACAATTTTTCTCCCTCCTCCTCGTAGCAACCTTTAGCTACTGTGGTTGTTTTCTTGAGTCTGCAGAGAGCCTGAACCAATGATTCTGAAAGGGGTAAGTTGGCCCACCATTCATCTCAACAAGATTATCTTTCTGAAGGTGAAATATGCTAATGGAAAAATCCAGCTCACCTGTTAATCCTAGTGTTAGATTATGGCAGTCTGGGTACTCCCCGATAAAAGGGCGGTGTGTTGGAGCCCTACCCCAGCAAAGTCAGGAAGAAGGGGTTGCAGCAGCAGGATCCATCCGTTCTCCCTCCCACTGAGGCCTCTGCTGTGTCAGTGCTGATGGGGGCAGCCTGAGGACAGAGGTTTTCAGAGTTAGCCCACTGAGATGAGTGGGAAAGTTTGAATCTCCCCGAGCCGCTGATACAGGCTGTCTGGAGACTCAGGTGCTCTGCGATGTACCAGTTACACTGGGAGCTCAATTAAAGATTTTCTTTATAGCCGTAAGGGCTAGAAGTACGTATTCCTTAAACAATAAAAGGTTAGAAGCCAATATCATCACGTGATGCTAGGCACTCAGACCCTGGTGCTGATACGGCCTATGCCTTAATCTGGTCCTTGTTAATTTCTGAATCCTCAGCCGCCCCCCTCCCCCCCATTTTCCCAGGTGCCAAGAACCCCACTTGCTTCCTTGCAGCTTTCAAAGACGACTTCTAGGATGCAGTACTACGTTTTTCAGTACAAAAAATTTGCAGCACCCTGAAAATGTGGATATTAACAAGCCCGCCACCAGCTGGGTGATTGCATGGAACGGGCTGTTCAGTTCTGTTTAAATGGTGAACCACTTCCCCATTCGGAATATGAAAGAGGCTCCCGCAGAAGCTCCCCAGAATTTAGGGACCTTGCTGCTCAGCTTAGGTCCAATTTGCTGAATAGGGGCCTTGCCACTTAGTTAACAATTCCTGCCCAAGTTAAATAAAGGAGCTTGCAAAAGCTCCTATTCTGTGCTGTCCAGATTCTGAGCCAGCTCATTCACGCGTCTAACTTAATTTGCATTCTTTTAAAATTGCCTTGAAAGGTTATCTGAGGAGCTTTTCATGCCAAGGCTCTGGTTCACTGGACGCTGAGTCCTGTGCAACTGTTGAGCACACCGATAACACCAAGAAGCTAGATTCCCTGCGCTGCTGCAGGTGTTAGGGATACAATCCAGCTGTTCTGGCTGGGGAAACAGAACCTTGAGCTCCGGACTTGCCAGGTAAGTGGAGGAGCAGCTGTTTTCCAAAGATATTGGTGCCAAATCTTGCAAACCCTTACTAGGGGGTGTATGGATCCCTGCCAAAGAACACTTCCACCAAAGCACTAGAGCTCTTTAGCCTCAAGTGTCATCTGTATTGTGGTTGCACCAGTGTTGGGCGCTCCAGTCACTATCACTCAGCTTAAAAAAAGGGTGAATAACTGATCTGTTCTAACTAGGTCTGTGGGGGCGACAAGCCGTTCCTTGCACCCAGTGATCTTCAGAACAAACATCTGGAGCTCAAGGAGGAAGCTGTGAAGCTGTTTCGAGGCGTTAAGAAGATGGGTGGGGAGGCGTTCAGTCGGCGCTACTTACAGCAACTCGAGAGCGAAATAGATGAGCTCTATGTTCAATACATTAAGCACAATGACAGCAAGAACATATTCCACGCTGCCCGTACCCCTGCCACGCTGTTTGTGGTCATCTTCATTACGTACGTGATCGCCGGAGTGACCGGATTCATTGGGTTGGACATCATAGCCAGTCTGTGCAACATGATCATGGGCTTGACCCTTATCACTCTGTGCACCTGGGCGTATATCAGATACTCTGGGGAGTACAGAGAACTGGGAGCAGTTATAGACCAAGTGGCGGCAGCTTTGTGGGACCAGGTAAGACCTTTCGCTTTTGAGCAAAATGTCCATTCTTTGGCCTTGATTTGCTTTGGGATTCTCATCTCCTTTGAAAAAGCTTATAAATAAGTTGCTGGGCGTCAGCAGGGCCTAATCCTGCTATCAGGATGACCTATATATGTCTAGTTGCAGGATCAGGGCTTAAATTAGGTAGACGCTCCTCCTCTAGGGTACGTCTACACTGGAGCTTTAGACCCCTGCAGCCATACTGGGCTTTTATTAAGTCAACTTAAGCACTTTCTTAAGTTGACTTAATAACACCACCTCTTAAGGTTGACTTAAATGCTTAAATTGACCTTACTAAGTTGACTTAAGCCAGTGCAGACAGGGAATAGCTTTTAAATTGACTTAATTGGCCTCCAGGCCCCCTTCCAGAGTTTCTGGCCACCAGGAGGGGTCTACCTAGCACCTGCCAGTGTGGATGCCGGCAATCGACAGGAGTTTTCAGTGTGCACACTCTAAGTTGAATTAACAAGGTCGACTTTAAGTAGACTTAAAAGAGCCTCCCATGTAGACATACCGCTAGTAAGTGCCTATCCCTTAGCCTTTCAGAGCAACATACACACATTTTAACCCTTTCCAGACAGCGTCTTGACAGACAAAGAGTCAGTGAAGATAAGGGGTGGAAGGGACATCAAGAGGTCATCTAGCTTCTAGTCCCAGCTCCTGCTCAAAGCAAGACCAACCCCCCCAAATTAATCATCCCAGCCAGGGTTTTGTCAAATTGTGTCTTAAAAAACCTCTAAGGATGGAGACTCCACCACCTCCCCAGGTAACCCATTCCAGCGCTTCTCCACCCTGCTAGGGAGAAATTTTTTCTGATATCCAGCCTAGACATCCCCACTGCAAGGCGAGACCATTGCTCCTAGTTCTGTCACTTGCGCCCCTGCCCCATTGTTCTCGTCTGGAGGCTAAACAAGCCCAATGCTCTCAGCCTCTCCTCGTAAGTCACGTGCTCCAGTCCCTGATCATTTTCATTGTCCTCCACCGGACTCTCTCCAATTTGTCTAGTGGGGGCCCAAAACTGGACACAGCAGTCTAAGTGGGACTTCACCAATGCTGAACAGAGGTGATAATCATGTCTCTCTTAGCATTTAGGGGTGCACTTTGAATGCAGTGGTGGGACGTGCTGGTAAAGGCAGTGGCAATGGATTCATTTTCAGTCTAGGTCACTGAGACGCTTGTAACCGTGAGACTTTTGGTGCACAGGATGGGGCTCTGAACAGATCTGCCCCATTTCATCTCATTGGCATGAAGGAAGCTGGAGGGAAGAGGGACTGCAGAGTCAGTTCCCCAGCTGTCACATGCATAAAACTCCCCCCTTAAGACCTCAAGCCTCCTGCACCATATAAATCGTGGGCCATTAATTGAGGGTGAGAACCTCATTTTGAAATGTGGCCTTACAGCACAGAGGCAAAGCTTGTTAGCCAACAGCAATTCATTTATAATTTGTGTCCCCATAACACCTGGGAATTCCAGCACTGAACCAGAACCCCAGTGTGCTAGGCGCTGTACAAAGACAGAACAAAAAAAATGGCTTTTGCCCTCAAATAGTTTACAACTTATGTACAAGATGAGACAACAGCTGTATACAAAGGGACAGGGAGTATCCAATGACAATGCTGGTCAGCACGTTAGATGGTGGTCACACAGGTCTTCAACAATTCTTTATTCCACTGGCTTCAGTGGAATGAGTCATGTGAATGAAATGGGTACCTAACTATGAGTTCAGTCAGGGCCTACACAAAAGTGATAACTTCTTTAAAACCTTGTGGCTTTTTTCTCTTCCAGTTGCCAGCGCTGCAGTAAGACCAAGTGTTTGTTTCACATTCATAACCCACCAACTTTTATTTCACTAGTGCTTGGAGCTGAACAAAACATAGAAGGCTTTAGATTCATAGGCTCTCTCTATTTTCAGCTTATATGTAAATCAACAGACTCAGGGTTATTAATATGACAATATACTTAATTGCCATTCTTTCCAGGGCCCTGAAGTTGGGCAGTAGCTTGAAGTGCAGTTTTGGGTGGCCAATTAAATTTTTAAGTTTCAAAAGTAATGCTTTTGCCAAACCACTCAACAAATGCCCCCTGGTAGAGACCCCGATCTTACCAGACCAGCGCTGTACCACTGCACTTTGAAGCAAACGACAGATGTCAATGATGGAGGGCTCCGTGTGAGTGCAGGTTTCCACCCACACGGCACACTCATAAGCGCAGGGTCCTAGTTTCAGTCTCTCAGCAGTGGCTTAAACTTGGGTGGTGGTTCAAATAAATGATTTATTAAATACAGTAGTTGGCCGTATGCCTGCTGATGTCAGTGGGAGTTTTACCATTATTTTCATTAACAGGAATTGCCACAGAGATGTGATTCAAGGAAAAAAAAGTTAAATAGTTACATACCATGCATGTGGTTTTACAGCTGTTTTCCTACTAAAAAAACCCAACCTCAGGTGCCGTAAGGGCCTGGAAACACACTGACTCCACACCAAGGGCAGTCAAAGGGCCAGCCTAAACAAATGCAAGTGCTTCTTTGTTTATTTGCAGCCATGGGACCTTCAGGTGGCACAGGAGGTAAAGAAATGGCAGAGAAGCATGTTTTTGTGTTCAGACAACAGCAGCCTTGTAAGGGATGCTGCCATGTGACTGTGACTGTAAAAGTTTGCTGGTGCAGCAGGTCTGATGGACAAAACCATTAGCCTGTTCAAAAAAAGCCAGCCCTCTACTCCTCTTCCTCTCTTTATTTAAAAGCTGCCCCCAACAAGCCCTTACCATCTCTGCTGGCTTGCTTGTGCTGGTTTATATGCTCATCCCAGGGTGCTGGAGTATGGATTTCAGAGGCGAAGCTGCCCAGCAGAGACTTGTTACCGTTGCTTACACAGGGGATGGTACTGGTGGGCTGCTGGTGTCTAGAACTAAAAAAAGAAATCCCACATCAAGTGTGACAGTTCTTATGGCAAATTCACACAAATGCCAATGCATTAATCTGGTGCAAATTACTTGCCTTGACCTATTAACAGACGTAAGGCATTTCACATGATCCCTTAAGTGAGATGATCAGGACCTCATGGGCTGTTAATTTTACTCCCCCCCCCCCCCGCCACTTGATTTGAGCCAAAAGGAAAACTTGCCGGGCAGGGGGCGACACACCTACTGCTGGCCACCAGGTATATTTTCTTAGTCATCATTTTGCACCAATGGGGGCTGTAGCACTGGGAGACACTGTGAGGATGTTACTGGGTCAGTTTACTTTTAAAAGGACAAAAGTAGGGTGACAGACACTTAGTCGGGTTTGTTTTTGAAGAGGACACTGGGCCAGGCAGGATACACTTTTTTCTGCTGTGCATTTGTTTTTCATACAGAAGATAGTCCCTGTCCCCAACCCTCTTCCAGTGTAACACAGTCCTGCAGTGGCTGGACTGCAAAACCTGCAGAAGGACGTTCATTGGTTTTTGGAACTAATTTGTTTGTTTTTTTAAGAAAAGCTTTAGAATTGTTCTAAGCTTTGCAAACATTTGTTCTTTGTAAAACAGTGAGATCCCGCTCCTCAGTTGGTGTCAATCAGCATCATGACAGTAACGTCTGGCTAGTGAAGTGACACCAGTTGCAGGCTGGGCCTTAAACTTTAGCCATGCTGTTAGAAAAGAGCGATGGTTTGAGCTAATGCCAACAGATTGCGCACCTGCAGTGCTGGGCTGCCTGTGAAAAGTGCTAGCCATTAGTTGGCTGGTGAATGGGCCCATCAATGTTTTCTCTCTTGAAAAAAACAACCCGAATCGCCAATGACAAGATGAGCTGCTGTTCCCACACACAGCTGCTCTGACAGGGAAAGTTGACACCTGACATCAGCTCCATGGTGGAGCCCATAATGGACGGGGCGAAGGGGCAGAGCCTAGCTTCCTTGCCTACAAATGGTCCAAAAATTGCCCTTCTGCTTACATGGTGCTCTGCTGTCAGTGTAAAAGAGGTGTTACCATGTGGTATTAGTGTTGTTAAACCAGTGTTAAAAAAAAAAATTTGCACATAGGATCCAAGTCAGGCCCCAGGGAAAGGGTGGTGAGAAAAACCTTACCCCCCACCCCTCGCCCCTTGTGCCTGAGGGGCCATCTTCACTGCCAGATCGGCGCTATCATTTGGGATCAATTGAGTGGTCTGTGAACGCCCACTCAAGTGATCTGGAAGTCGATGCATTAAAGCTGCCCTCCAAGATGGCATAGTTCTGCGTCACTGCAAGTACATTTCCTACTGGTGCAGTGACGGTGCCCCATAGCAAAGCAGCTACATAGTTGACGGGCGTTCTGTAAGTCAATGGGAGTTACGCTATAGCTTGTGAAACTCCCATCGACTGCTGCCAGATTTCAAGGTAAGTTTACATGTGGCCCGAGCTTGGCCTTGGAGCTTAGGCGTGGAGCTGACACTTCACCAAGTCAGCCCACGGTTATGGCTCAAATCGAAATGTCCCTGGTATCTAATTAGGGGAAAGCACCATGTTGCAACCTGCTGGTCTGATGGCTTGTATTGTTGTAGTGCATGAGCTGACCAATGTGTAGGCGCGGCATGGAGCCTGTGGAGCAAATAGCTGGGAACACGTAGAACGTGGGGACCTTTTGGAAGGCCCAGGTTAATGACTAAGGATGTTGGGGTTGTGTTACATTAGCTTAAACTGTTTTTGAAAGGTAACAGAAAGTGGCTGTCACTCAATCTGAATGCTGGAACATTATGCACAGAGATGCTATTTTTCCCTTTTCTACTGCATTTCCCACAGGGAAGCACGAATGAGGTAAGTGACCTGTCTTAGAGTACCTTGTCTGCACTGAATGCATGCTGCACTGCTTGCTGTGGCTTCAAAACTAGCTTTGCTGACACCCAGCCAGTGGCACTGTCACATTCACAGGCATGTGCTATGGTGGGAGGCCTTCTTGATGCACCTGGCCATTGTAAAGAGTTCCTCAGCACAGCTGCAATTTGCAAAGGGACCAAGGAAGTTGCGGTCCCCTCACACTGAATTCCCAAGCAATGTTGGGTGCCTAACTCCTTTTAGATCCAAAGGGGGCAGCCATGTTAGGCTAGTTCAGCAAAAGAAGCAAGGAGTGTTGTGGCACTTAAAGACTAACGAATTTATTTATCGCATGAACTTTTGTGGGAGAAAATCCTACTTTGCTTCTTCAAAGCATCTGCCGAAGTGGGATTTTTCTCCCACAAAAGCTCATGTGATAAATTTGTTTGTCTTTAGGTGCGACGGGACTCCTAACTCCTTTAGGCGCCTTTGAAAATCCCATCCAGCATTTAGCCCTGTTTGAGGGTTAACTAACTAAGTCTCTTAGGAACACAGCACAGCGGTATAGCAAGAAAAGCAATTCTGCATTACCGGCAGAGATCAAAATATACAAATAGAGGTCCCAAATCCTGCCCCCAACTTCACGCAGACAGATTAATGGGGCCTCCAGCATAGGCGGGGGAGTCTGTGCATACAGTGTGTATCCCAGCTCAGAGCCAAAAGCAGCAGGAGTAAATGAGCTCAAGAGAAGCAATCCAGGATCACACAGGAGGGAATTTTTATTACTGAGCCTGTGACAGAAATGTTATTTCTTTGCAAGGGAGAAGTTTTGATCTAGTTTTTTTGACACGTTGGGTTCATTGTGGTGGAAGATTTTCTTACATTGAGGTGCTTGTGCCAGCAATGTTTATTTTCTAACGGTCAAATCTTGCATAACTCCCACTGCAGTTAAAGGGCATTTCACGCCCCCGAAAATAAATTTGTTAGTCTTTAAAAGTGCCACCAGACCCCTCTTGCTTGCTTCACCCCCCAAAAGGACTGCAGGCTCTCATCTTACATTGTCAAAATGGACCCATTACAACTGCGTCTGGGCCACCCACCTAGGTTAAAGCAGAGGTTTTAAAAGATGCATACGTATTGTCCCCCTCCTTACCTTGTTGGGGCAAAGCCTGCTGTTTTGAAATGGGAGTCTGTCAGCACACGGGAAGGAGATGTCAGTGCACAGCAGCATGAATGACATGGCAAGTTAGCAGGCTAGAGGGAGGCAGATTGCTGCTCCCTATCTTTTGGGCAGACAAGTCCGTTTACCTAGCTGTAAAATAGGCAAGTTGATCTAATTTGCAAGGCTGTTTTCAATATAACTAGTCCTAGGTTTAGACAAAGCACATTTGAATTAGAGCATGCAAGAGTTTATTATATCTTTTTATAGCTTGAGAGTAGCAATCCTGGGGCAGCCCCTCCTAGAAATCACATGCATGTTTGATTTTTTGGAACAAATGTGTGCCACACACTAGGCTGCAAAAGCTCAGATAGGCCTCCAACAGCAGCACTGTGAGAACCAGCTATTTGCATCTTGCCCTGAAGTTTTAAGCAGAACTTCCCAAGGACCTGGATAGGGTGTGCTGCATGCAACCACGTATACAACAGGACCCCCCACCCACACCTCTTTATTAGCTCAGTGCATGAGCCAGCAGCCCCCAGCAGAACAGTATTTAAAAATGTACAGGTAGCTTTTTAAACAAACAGTTAAAATCCAAGTTTGCAGAGGGCCATCAGAAAATGTCCACGCTGATGCCTTTCAGCAGCTGAATTCTGAGCATCTGGATTAAATTTTCCTACCTGCACGTGTTGGCTCAGAAATCCAGCCCAGTGGGATGCACGCCCTCGTGACCAGAGACAGAATATGTTCTTGGTAATGCAAGGGGCTCTCAGGAGTGCAGCAACTCATCTTCGCCATGTAAAATGTACTTCAAAAAGGATTATGGGGGGACCCCAAGCCCTTCCATGGGGGTGGAGGGTCTTTTTAACCATAGAAAGGGTAGACGGCATGTATTTTCAGCAGCATGGGAGCTTCCCTACTCCTGCTATAGAGAGGAGCTCGGGCATCAAACTGGTCTCAGTACAGGGTGACAGGAATGTTGATGAAGAGAAAACCAACCCAGATGCACACTGCTTATGAGGATTCAGCTAAGTTCCAAAGGGGCAGCCGTGTTAGTCTAGTTCAGCACAACAAGCAAGGAGTCCTGTAGCACTTAAAGACTAACAGATTTCTTTATTGTATGAGCTTTCATGGGAGAAAATCCCACACATCTTCAAAGCATTTGACAAAGTGGGATTTTCTCCCACAAAAGCTCATGCAATAATAAATTTGCACCACAGGACTCTCTGTTTTTATGAGGATGGAGAGAGCTTGGTGATTAAACCCCTCCTCACCCAAAGAAAATGCACTGAATGAACTATGGGCTCTTCATCAAAACTATTGGTGATGACCATATCTATGTACTGCAGAAGCTAGTGAAAGGTTAGAGGAGCGAGTTTTGTAAGACTTTGTGCTGCAGTAAACACTTCCCTCCCCACTCCTCGGTATGATAAAGCACGTTTGATGATCCACAAATGCATGGCATGTTTTCTAACCCCTGTCTTCACAGAAAATGCATGAAGATACTGAATGTTAAAATATGCATCTTAAGAGTGAAACTCACACAAAAGCCCATCCTTATTTTGTGGGACTTGAAGCACAGGAGCCTTAGAGTTGATTCAATTCTGCCATACAATTAGAACAAACCTTTGGGAGGTGAGCAGCTTTTACTGAGCCTGTGAGCTCTTGCTTAAGGCAAACCAGTGCATATGAAGCTCTAGCACTGATAAATGAAAAGGACTTTCATTCTTGCACATCACAGAGATTCAAAGAAAAATCTGTGTAAGACATGAGCCAGGTGCTGTCTTTCTGTCTCTCCCTCTAAGGGAGGGACTGTGTAAACTTGGCTACTTCTTTCATGCATCTGGAACATGCTGTTTAGCTCAACCACTTTTAGATCTGATTCCATCACCACAGATGATCCGGTCAGCACATCATTAAAAATGTACCGGACTAAGGCTGCTAATTTAGCAGTAACCTATTTCACCTGATTGCCCAGCCCATGGAAAGGAGGAGTTAGGTACACTTCCATTTCTAGACAGCTTTCATAATTCATGCTCTCTATATATGGAAATGATTGCAAGACAGTGCCCTGGGACTTTTGAAGCCACTACTATTATATGAATACAAAACACACACCTTGCTTTGTAAACTCACTGATTGAAGAATATTTACATCTTTTCTGTTTTCTAGGCTTTGTACAAGCTTTACAGTGCAGCAGCAACTCACAGACATTTGTATCATCATGCCTTCCCTGCTCAGAACTCAGAATCTACTGAAAGTTCAGAAAAGAAGAAAATGTAAGCCAGATGTTTTCATGTAGGTGCATGACTGAAACACATATGCCGCCTCAATTCAATATTCTCCTAGCTGTATTCATGTGCAAGTTTCTGAAGCTCCTCAAATGGAGCAGGAAGACCAAAAAAAGAATTTTACTTGTAAAGATGGTTTGATGCGTTTGTTTTTGTTTGACAAGAGGCTGCTCGATGGGATGATGTAGGCATGGTTTTCATTTCATTATGTGTACCTACTTTACTTTGCTGCAAATTCATACGCGGCTCTTAATTTTTAATGTCAAGCGTTATTCTTGCCTGATTTATAAAATCTTGCTTTCCACTTTAAATTTAGCATACAATATTATGAAGTCACTAATAAAAAGATGTGGTAATATAAGTTTTCCAGACATAAATCTCAGCATCGTTAAAAAATGACCACCCTCTTATAATATTCCCAGACATGCTTGTTCAAGCAAATATTACTTAACTAAAGGCTTGATTAATCAATTTCTCCTCATACCTGCCATGAACTGCACAATTATTTTTTTTTTTTAAATTGTATTACCTTGCTTCGTCAGAAATTGTAGGACCAATGCTTTTGCTGTGGTATGTTTAATGGTATTGTGAGGAAAGTGCACTTTTTCCTTTTGTAATTTTAATGCACAAAAAGATGACTTTATACATGTATTTGAGAAAGTTTTGCTGTATGTGTATATTTTCATTTACTGCAAAGAAAGTGTGTTCACGGTTCTATTTTATTGTCAGAGTATTAAAGTTCCCTTTCAGTTCCTATGCAGTTGATCTAATAGTAAGCAATTGATTCATTAACTGGTGGTTTTTTAGAATTTAACATTCATCTAAGTTTATTTTTTCCCCCATCATTTTATTTGATGGACATTGGGCTTTTCTTTAGAAGTAAACCCTGAAAAATGGTAAGTCACTGAAATTTTTAAAAACAAAATCAGAGAGCAGCCATGGTACATGTAAATAAAAGTCATAGGGTAAGGATGAAAACTCAACTATCACACGTCTTTAAGGTATACTACAGTCCCTCCTCAGTGGTCTAGAAATGCAGAAAAAAGGCAAACGAGTTTTCTTGGTCTTAACTACACAAATGGACATGACATTTTTAAAGGTAGAACCAGAAAAACTGGTAGGTATCCAGGTTTTTTTTTTTTTTTAAATTAAGTTTATGGTGGCACAAACCATTGCATGTAGAAATGCTTTGATGGAGCACTGGTCATCTTGAAGTATATTTTTGTATGTAGAAAATTAGGGCCTCTCCCCCTGGCCTCTGGGAGGGCAGAGAGGTCCCACCTGGTCCAGGTCTCTCCAGGGCGAGAGCAGGAGGAAAGGGTCCCAGACTCCCTAAGGAGATCTTCTCCCCTTTCTTATGTCTGTGAAGAAAATCTTCCTGATGTGAACTGGTACAAAACCAATACAATGTGCTTTACATGGGTGTGCAAAGATGCTCAGGTGCTAGAAACCACATCCATTCCTCTCACCCGGAGGCTGCTAATAGGCTGAAAAAGCTTTGAACAACAGATTTTAAAATTCAAGGGTAAATGTGCATGCACCTGAGGAGCACAATCGCAGCACTCAAAAACAGCAAGGTTTCCCACTGAATGCAACAGTAACATTATTCTGTCCAGGGTGTCTGTACGAGCCTCCTATTATCCTGGGGGGAGACCTGCTGTGGATCGAGGCCAGCATATGACCATAGCTTTTGTAGACCTCCTCCCAGGTGATTAAAATGTAAATTGGCCTGAATTCACACACTTCTTGAGAAAAAGGAAACCTTCCCATACTCCAGTGATTGTTCTAGGCGTCTTTGCCCTCTGATTAAAGGGTCTTCAAGGTTATAAGGGTATCCCTGGAAGAAATTTTCTTTGATCTTTTAAAAAGGCAAAAAATGTTTTCGCTATATTTTGTTCAAATTTTAACCTAGGTAAATAAATGATACTCACACTTCCCTTATTTTAAAAAAATGGAAATTTATTGAATTGATAGGATTTACAGAAAATGCCTTCCTGTTTGCAACAATATTTATTGCACTAAAAAGGAGCCATGAACAGCATTTCAGGGCAACCAGTGAACCAACATATGATATCGGAAAGTTGAAAACATCACATGTAAAGAAAATCTCATTACAAGATTATCTTTTTGCAAAAAACCACATCCCTGATTTTATCACAGAGACCTATGGCTAGTAAGGCTATTGCTTTCCAACATGGCTCCACTCGCCTCACTGCAAACTGCAGTTAGCTCAACATTTCGTCCCACAGGGAGTGGCTACCAGCAGCCTGGTCTTGGGGTATGTCTAGACTAGAAATGCTACAGCAATGTAGCTGCTGCTGTGCTACTGGAGCACAGACACTATAGCAGCAGCAGTGGTTTGTTCCCCCATTGCTGTTGGTAACCCACCTCCCAGAGGGGCGGTTTCCTATTGGCCTAGTATCGTCTACACTGAGTGTTAGATCATCTTAACTACGTCTCTCAGGGGGTAAGAATTTCTCCTTCCTCTGAGCAACACAGCTAGGTTGACCTACATGGTAAGCGTAGACCAGCCCTTAGTTTTCAAATGGATGCAGGCAGCTTGTCCCATTTCAAAGGTCTGTGCAGACTGCTGGCAAATCTAAAGTGATATGATGCATATAAAATAGTAAAAATTAAGGCAACCTCTTATTTCATTGTACCGATAAAGCATTTTTTTTTGACTGAAAAAATCTGCACAATTTAGCAACATTACTGAGTGCTACTGTAAGTAGGACTTGACAAAACTGCTGGCATGCTAGGCACCCAGATTCAAACTAAGGTGCCTAGCTGGGACGCCCCCACTGTTGAAAACCTGCTGAATTTCCTGAGCGCTGCTACAGGTGCTGGTGACTCTATTTTTAGGCACCAAGGGGCGTTCTGCCACTGCAGTCAGCAATGGAGCTAGGTGCCCTGCTACAAACCCTCAACACCATGGCAACCTGACCCAGGGTTTGCTGAGCCCTGCTGTAAACTAAGGCCATGTCTATGCAAGGACTCCTGAGCAACATAAATTTTGCCAGCATACCACTTGTGTAGACAGTGCTATGTCGATGGCAGACACTCTCCCGCAGGTGGTTTTAGTATGTCAGGGAGGACTCTCTCATTGACATGATACAGCTACACAAGTGCTTGTGCTGGCAAAAAGTTATGCTGCTCAGGGGTGTCTTTTCCCACCCCCTGTGAGCGACAGGTTTTGCCAGCATAAGCGCTTGTGCTCACAAGGCCTAAGTGTCAGTGTTCTGTGTTTCAAAGTGGTAAAATGTCTTTGCAAAGAACAGACTCTCCCAAGACACACACAGGACACCCAAAGAGAAGTTACCTTAATGTAAATTTTAACAAGTTTTGCATCCAGGAAGCTCCTTATAATTGCATCTATGACCATGTAAAAATATATAGACAGTTTCTTAATACCGCTGTCAGCTAAAAAGGAGATACCAGAATCAAGTATCTTTTCCTTGAAATTGGCTTTCAGAATAAACTAACTTTTTTGTACAGAAAAAGAACAAACGTTTTTCATTCTATAAACTATTTTATATATGTAGAAAATATTTCAAGAGGATAAGTAATGACAAAGGTGCAACATGGACAAAAAGAAGCTGCCTTTTGAACCAAAGCACTTGTTTGTGGTTTTTAAAATAAAATCTTTTAAAGCTCAGTGTTCTCACAAAATCCCATTTTTAAAAAAAAACCTGTTAGCTTAAAAGTTCTTGCCATGTTGTGCATACCACTGCTGCCTTTGCTTGCGATTCTCCAGCTCTGTGAGAAGGGCTTGCCGGTATGCTTCATATAGCTTAACAATTCGTTCCAGTTCTTTCATGAAGAGCAGCTTCAGCATTCCCTGGTATGTATCGAGATCAGCTAGCTGGAAGAGTTCCCACTTCAGAATGTGATCGTATCTGTTTTGAGATACACATGCGTAAGTATGTGAGATGCATATTTAAATGTCACTATATACAAACACACACAAGTTATCATGAGCATCATTTTCTAATTGTGAAGCCTCTGATGACATTTTCAGTAGTTCCCCCTAAGTTAGAGTATGTACAACAGGGGTAAAACCCCCCCTTCCCTCCTCCATCTTGCACAGCCTGAGGTCAAGAGAGTTAACCTAAAAAAGAAGCAGGTACCTCAACTGATTAACTCAATAAGCTGAAATGTAGGCCTCCTAGACACTGTTCCCTCTAAGCTGTGTGCGTGTGCGCACGCACACAGGCCATGAAACCCGCGCACACAACAAAATTAAGTGGGCACAAAAAAATTCAATAGTGCTAATATTGGTGCTCACAAAGAAATGTTCTTGCGCACACAAAGAAATTGCGCACACAGTCTACGAGTAATTAGAGGGAACATTGCTCCTAGATGGTGGAATGTCACAGGCTTCCCCCAAAAGTCTCTTTCACCCACAGTACAGTTCTGCTCTTGACTGAGCCTCCTTGCCTTTGCCCTGATCACTACAGCTGGTGACAGAGGACACTGACTGCCCTCGGGGAATTTGTGGCTATAGTCTACTAGGTACTCTTTAAATTATGGGCAACAGGGTTCAAGCTGAAGTCTCCAGCTGACAATGTAATGTCTTTGCAGTGCTCACCTTAACACTTGACCTGTATCCTGCTGTTTCACCTTTCCACATAAATCAAGCAGATGAAGCTTGCCTAAATCTATTAAAGCCAACTGGCACCGTAGCTCACTGTACTGTGTTACTGTCCGTTTATTACAATGGTTATATTTGCATAAATGAACAGGGCAAACCATGGCCACCAGGGTCACTCAATGAGACTCTCTTTGAGTTTTGGAGGACCATGCATGATGTCACTTCACTGTCAGAGCTAACCTGTTCTGTATCAACCATTATAATCCAAGTTCAATTCCTAGCTCCTCTTACTGTTACATATTCAGTTTTCCTTCCCCAAGTTACTGCTCCTTGAGCTCTGATCTTCTGAGCTGTTACATCTCCCACCATTCATCTCCTTTGTGAAGGGATGTACAGATGCTTGCATAGTGGGGAGAGAGAAGGAAAAACTCCCCAGTGGCAGACAGTTTAAGCAAGATGCATAATGTGAAAGTTTGTAAAGCAATACAGTCAGATGCAATAAGCCCCAAAGACGAGCTCATCAGCCTTTGTTAAATGTCAGATGAGTCACTCAACAAGACAGAGGATGAGGCATATTAAGATAAAAACTCTGTAGCAAGGTAGAGAGGAAACTTTAATTGAGAAGCTGGAAGGGGAAGCAGTGGAGGATTTCTGAACACGACTGGCCACGAAGAATAAATCCGAAGTTAACTGGTTTTTGGCTGATTGCATTTAGAACTCACTCTGTCATTTATGGTTTTAGGGTTGGCCACTTGCAGTACACAGCTTTTTACTGCTCTGTAAACATGTCAAGGCTTGGGTACAGCCACTGCACTGATGTTTATCCCATGCATGTCGCAATTTGGTTTTACTGATTAAACTTAATGATTTTCATCACTTTCTGAATACAAAAACTTTGTGGCGATCACCACAGATTATCTTGGACTGTTAGCATATTCCAAACTGCCAATGTTAGACACATACTAAACCTGTGTAATATGACATAACTACTCATGCCTCCCACTTTTCACTAAGTGGACATCTGCTGAATGTTTCACTTCATGGGAAATTCCAAAGGGGCAGCCCCCTCAGTCTAGTTCAGCAAAACAAACCAGGAGTCTGGAGGGACTTTTGGAGTAACAAAATTATTTGTTGCATGAGCTTTCCAGGGAGACAATCATATTTCATCAGGTGCTTGGAGATGGGGAACTCAAAGAATGTGAACACTGTCAAACGAGTCTTGTGACTAATTAAGACTAGGCCATGCTTGGAACTGGCATTGTTTAGGCTGGTTTTACAACCTGGTTCAATGTGTGGCCTTAGTCCCCATTTCCACACACTACTCAGAAGCACAGGTGTTGCTGGCACTGGGCACTCCGGGGCACATGCCCCGATCCCCAGCGCCAGTGCCCCGGACCTGGCCGCCCGCGGCCACTTCCGTCCCCGTCCCCAGTCAGGGATCTGGGGTCTGGCCGCCCGCGGCCACTTCTGGCTCCATCCCAGGCCACTGATCCGGGGCCTGGCCACCCGCAGCAGTGGCAGCCCCATCCCCGGTGAGGGGTGCAGGACCCCACCGCCCGCGGCCGCTTCCGACCCCATCCCCAGCCAGGGATGTGGGGCCTGGCCTCCTGCAGTCACTTCAGGCCCCGTCCCTGACTGGGGATGCGGGGCCTGGCCACCCGCAGCAGTGTGGCAGCTTCTGGCCCTGGCCCTGACCAGGGGGCGGGGGCGAGGCCCATGCCCCAGCTCCCTCCCCCAGCCAGTGACGCCTCTGCTCAGAGGACAGAATGATTCGTTTCCTCCTCAGTGGTTCTAGGGCTCATAGGTACAGCATGTGAATTATTTTCACAACACCTTGTGCAACAAAGGGCATTCTCACTTTACGGATGAGGAACTGAGGTAGAGAGAAATCAAGGCCAAGTGTCCACTGTGGGGCTCCAATTTCAAATGCCTAGGACCCATTTTCCTCAGTACACAGTATTATACAGAACTTTGCATGTTCAAATCACAGTTCTTATCAACTCACTGTAGCTCTGAGTGCCCAGCACATCAGCAAGTCAAGAGCTGGGCACCCAAAAAAAAAAAGAGGAACACAGTGACAGCGATAAAAAGTTTGGTTTAAGTGACTTGACCAGCATCACACAGGAACTCTGTAGCAAATGCTGGGATAGAATCCTACTCCAGGTCAGTATTCAATTGCCTTAACCGTAAGACCGTACTTCTCTTCCTGCATCTCCTGCTTTGTTCGCTGCACACCTTCCAACTTCTGAAACAAATGAGGCTGAAGCCCTACAGACCCCAGTGCATGGCCTGTCCACTGCACTGAATGATGCAGGAGTCCTGTGGAAAAAAGTATGGGACTGCATAAAGACTACCATAATGCGTATGCCCACACAGGGCTGAATTAAGGTGCAAAGGCAACCTTAAATCAGGCTTTTCTTAACTTTAGAGTGTCTGAATTATGTTAACATGTTAATACATAATTTACTGGGCTTTAAAAAAACCCCAAGCAATCAGCATCATACTGACAGCAAGATGCCAATGGCTGTCGGATATCTACTGACAGACTCAGGAATTGAGGGGTTCATTCCAGCCTCCGGAGGACAGTGTGGCCTAGTGGGCACAAACTCCTGCCTGTTCCAGCCTTTTGCCCTTGTTCTCTCCAGCCTACTCTTGTCTTAATCCTCTCCCCCCAGGCCACTTCCCACTCAGGGATTCTTATCCCATTCTCCATCCTCAGTCAAGGTCCCCATCAGGGTATGTCTCCATTAGAATTAAAAACCCACGGATGCCGGGGCCTGCTGTCTGGGCCCGTGGGATTAGGGTTAAGTGGTTGTTTAAGTGAAATGTAAAGACCTAGGCTGGGTTGGAGCCTGGGCTGTAGGATCATGTCGGGAGGGAGGGTCCCAGACATGCAGGTAAGGCCGAATGTCTACACAACCTAACAGCGCAGGTCAGCTGCAGGTCTCTAACGGCAGTGCAGACATGCTCTTAGACACCCCATCTCTCCCACCCCCACAAGCCGGATTCCCTGCCCCAATCACACTCCACAGGCTCCTCACCCCAGGTCCCCATCGTGGTCCCACAGGCTCCTGGCCAGCTAGTAACAGATTCCCCTTACCCGCACCCCTCTCAGACTCCTTTTCCCACCCGCCCATGCTGGCTCCCACAGTCCCCTCCTTGCCCCGCCAGTCCTGTGTCCTCCATAACTTCAGCCCGAGGTTCTCTGTCCCAGCCTCCTCTCCCCATGTTCTTTGTCCTATACAGTCCCTCCACTCCCTCACAGGTCTGGCTCTTGTCCCATCTGCATTCGATTCAGACAGCTTCCGTCTTCACACATTCTGGATGCAAACAGAATCAGCACCAGGAGCTCAGGAGAAAGACTCTCCCAGCTCTCGGCTTCGGTGTTTGGTGCCACAGAGTATGACTACATGGCAAACACAAACCCCTAGCACATAGCCTGATTGATTGACTCAGGCTCGCAGGGCTTGGGCTGTGGCGCTAAATGCAGCACTGAAGATGTCTGAGTTTTGGATGATGATCCTGGAGGGTCAGGTTCAGCTCGAATCTGAGCATCTACACTGTGGAACCTGACTCCAAGTCAACTGGCTCAGGCTTGATGACTCGGCACCACAGTATTTGCAGGGCAGTAAATGCTGGGGATTCTGCGCAGACTCAGCACAGATGGACTCCTTGGGGAACCGTGCTCCCAAATTCTAAGATGTCTCCACTGAGCGTATGCACATTGCTATTGGTCAAAGGCTTATAACTTGGCCAGATTTAGGCATTTTTTCACTGGAACAGGAAATAGCTCATAAGGACACTCAGGGCAGCCACCCAGGCAACATTTCAAGTCCCTTCTCTAAAGCATGGAATCAATAACATCCCAGTGAAATGGTTGCGCGAGGAATGTGGTAGATAAACATTACACATACTAGTCTGCCCTATGGTGACAAGGAGGGGAATTCCTCTAGGAGCTTCTCATATGTCCCCAGAGACAGCACAGTGGATTCAAATAACAGCCATCTGCCTACACTGAACAATACTCTTTGATGGTCTAGCTAGCTTCACCCCAGTGCTCTTGTCAGACAAGTTTGGCAAGTGGTGTGCGTGGACACAAAACAAATGGGTTTGCCTGTTTTTGTTTTTTTTAAAGCCACACCCTGAAGCTCAGGAAAGAAAGACAGAGGCAAGTTCCAAAGGGGTAGCTGTGCCAGTCTACTAAAGCAAAAAACAAACAAGAAGTCTGGTGGCACTTTTAAAGACTAACAAATTTATTTATTGTATGAGCTTAACATGCCACCAGACACAGAGGCAGTGTCTGAACCCTAGTGTCCAGAAATAAGGTTGCTTTTCATGAAGCAGTTGGGTTTGCCTAAGCTTAAGGTAAGAACTGTTGGTTTAATCTCTTTCTCTCCTATGAAAAAAGAAAACAATACTTCCTTCTGAAGGAGCTGTTCTGAGGCACTGAACTTACCTAGTAGTATTTTATTCCCAAAAGCAAGTCTCCTACAGGGGCACAACCCAGATGGAACTACTGAGAAACGGAGGTTGGTACATGTGGGTGTTTTAGCTGAGAGACTATGTGGGGAGAGTAGAATGGATGAGGAGAGAACTCAAATCTCATCCTGAAAGCAGTGAAGATGCAGAACCCGTCACTTGAAGGGTGCCTGTGGGACACTGGAGAGAGGTCAAATGGGCAGCTAATCCTGTAACAGTGACAAGATGCACATTTTTTTTGTTTTTTAGCGGCAGAATAGTGTATTTTTCTGCAGTCTTACTTTCAGAATTTTGTTTGAGCTGTTTTGAGTCATTTTCTAGCTGCAGTGTGGGACTTGACAACATCCAGGAGACAAAAGGTCCACTATAAGCAAGTTCCTAGTGAGCAGCAAACTGTACTTGCAGTGCAGATCCATGATAACCTTATAGAGAATGCCATGTATTTTCTGCATCTTGGAAGCCATCTCTCACAGATAGAAGACATTGATGAAGAAATCCAGGGACCAGCTCAAATACATCAGTGGAGCTTTTAGTTGTCTGAGAAAGTGCGTGTTTGAAGAGTACAACATCAGAATTAAAACCAAGCTTATGGTTTACAAAGGTGCTGTCATCTGCACCCTATTGTGTGGTTCTAAAACATGGACGACATATAGGAAACATCTAAAGGTGCTGGAGAAACATCATCAATGCTGTATGCATAAGATTTGTCTGTCACGTGCAATCTGGTCAAGCCAAGTCTTGGTGTTAACTACATTCAAGGCATAAAGACCTCCAAGAAGTTGAGTCATTTTGCAGTCCTCAATAGCATGTGTCATGGTTTGCAGCTGCCCACATCGGCTTGGTGGTCTATCTCCAAAATGCTACCAAAACTCCACTGCACCAAATTCCATGTCTGGTACAAACCAGTTCAGAAGGCTCCATTGCCTTTGCAGTAAATGAAACATTGACACTGAGGCAGGTCTGAGACAAGAAACTGACCTTGTGGTTTCTCTGAAGACCACAAAACTTGCCATGCATCCTCTCCTGTAAGTCCCTCACCTGGTAAACTCATCCACAATGGGCAACAAGAGGGCAGATGACTATGTGATGGATTGAACAAATCTCAGATTAATGGTAGATGCGGCACATTATACAGTTTGTCGTGAGCTTTCCTATGCTTTCCTCTTTGTGAGCACTGGGTGCAGAAAGAGTGAACCATGGCTTGAACCAACAGCCCAGGCTCACCCACCCAGCTTGGAAATGCACATATACAGCATAGCAGGATCACTGGCTCTCGAATAGTCAGTGGACTCAACTTAAAATTGACTACCCATGAAAGACAATCATGCTCAACTTCGAGGGACCACTGATGAGTACTTCCTGTTATCCCATTTTGATAAAAGAGGAATCAATCCATCTACACAGGCTATTAGCACCCTACTAGTGATACTAGAATGGTGGTTCCTTGTACAGCAATCACAAGATCTATTTCATTTTGTTTTCTCTCAAGTGTAAATGTGCACCTACTTGCTATAGGTACTAGTGAAAGAAAAATGAATCAATTAGATAATCGTTTTGGTCTGAATAAACTAGGTGAGAAAATGGATGAATGTTGTGCAAAGGAAGTACACAGCATCTACTTTAAGATGCCACAAGCCAGAAAACCAAGCAGAAGAATGGATACAGCAGTAAACTGCCTTCTGCATTATAAATAATATATGCATATTTTAATAGTTATTAAAAAGGCAGATGGCTAAAACTCCTCCATGTGCACTGGAAAGTTGGATGACTAAGGAGTGTAGATGACATCCAAAGAAACCTCCTTTGAAATAGGAAGGAGTTAAGTTCAAATCAGACTTTTCATCACTTTTAATCTTATTCCATGGCGTGACATAGCAGTGTTGCAAATCAATTATCTACCAGATCAGTAACTAAAATAGTTTTTCTCAGAGTTATTGGGTCCTTGGTGTATGACTAGGGCTCCCAAGCACTACAGTTAATATAAACAATAAGGAAAGTTGTCTACTTCCAGACCTTGAGTACAGACTGTTGAACAAATCACCACAACCTTTTTCAAACAGGCAAATGGTCTTCCTGTGTCAGTGCTAATTACAGATAGTGCAGTGCTTTCCTGTTCTATCCCTAGTGAATTATCCACAAGTGGAGCAGGGTCTCACATTGTTGTTCCTTGATCTGCTGTTGTTGGCAACTTTTTAAACATTTGTGAATGTCATTTATAAAAAGGAGCAGGCAGCTAAGTTTGGCTCTCAGTGGGAAAGATTGTTGCTTACTGAATTGGCAACAGGAAACAAAGCAGTATCTAACACACACAGTGAAGCTGTGTCCAAAGGTGTTCTATGACTTCAGTGCTCTAATTTTTTGAAGTGGGATTGTGGGTTACTATTCTGTAGTTTCATGTGGCTGCCACTTTTGGCAGCTTCCCAGAAATAAATTGGTAAGTTAGTGCTGCTCATACCATTTTGATGCTGCGACTTCAAAACATCAGCTCCCAAGAGCAGTGCCCTGTAGTGAGCGAGGGGTTGGATTAGAGAGCTACTGAGCCAGCAACAGGAAGAGGAATGGTGTTTACTCCACCCACACTTAGTTTTCCAGACAAGTTGATGATAATGAGCATCCAAACAATGCTGTCAATTTCTGACTTTTTAAGCAATGGGTAACAGGCTCCTCTCAGTGCATCTGGAACCATGTCAAACATCTACAGTAGCAATCTGAACAACAGCTCCATTGCATATAGATGGACTGCTGTAGTGTAAATATGGAACTGTCTAAAAAACAAAAAAGGCTATTCAGTCCAAAAGGGTATCTTGCTCTATTCTCAACTCTGTTCTGTTTTTTTTTTGGATCCCCACAATCACCTCCACTATTGTGTAATTTGCTTCTCTTGCATGTTAATAGTCGTTAATAAAATAAAGACAACCCTTTATGGCCAAAGACTTTCTCTTTAGGTGAATGAAAAATGTTATACCAGTGTACTTTGGACAAGATACTCGGAAGACACTTCCTATCCTTCAAAGATGAGCCTTGTGAGATTCCACTCTGAAAAAACATCTCTAAATCATTACCTACCAGATATAACAAATGCATTGAAATATAATTCTGTTCTTTAATGTGTGGCAGGAGGAAAATCTAGACTATTACTCTCAAGGATCTAGCAAGGCAAACTTCCTGCATCTCCTGGCAATACTTACTTTTAAGCAACAGGAGTTAGCCATGCTCAGTGATCCCCAACCTACATTAACTTGGGCAAAATTACATCCCCCCATGATATCTGACTTATAAACATTTAATTTGTTATGTTATATTGTCACGTGGGTGACTAGATAGGAGGGTGAAAAATCAGAAGAGGAGGTTGGAGTAATAGGCACCTATACAAGATGAAGCCCCAGCTATTGGGACTGTCCCTATAAAATTTGGGGATCTGGTCGCCCTATCACCACCTGAGAAATGATATTGTTGGTGGCATATGAGAGAATGGGGGTCAGAACCCTCATTACACTGTTATTCAATTTACATGGATTTAATAGTCAAGATGATGACTAAGTGTCAGTCAAAATGAAAGTTCAGTGAATTTTGAAGCATTAGCTGAATGTTCATCCTTTCCTTTCACAATATTTAATCATCTGTCCATCTAGTTTGAAAAGAAGCTATTTCTTTAAACTCTCTGTTGGTATTATCCTTAGAATTGCGAAACAAATTCCACAGATTGTCTACCTGTTTTACCATTTGGCCAACACCAAATTCCACAAGTCTTTGAAATTATAGTGACAGCAATTTCAATATCACAGAAAGTATAACCAGATCTGCTCATAACTGCATCAATATAGAAATGTTATTAAACATAAAATTTCACAGTAAATTTTAGCTCAAATAAATTATGATAATTTCTCATCACTATCTTTCTGGCAGCACAATCTGTTGGATGATCTTTGCTGTAGGGCACAGAGGCCACCACATGTTTGTTCTATCATGCTACAAACAGAGAAATTTTTTTGACAATGCCATAAACAATTCATTTTATTTAGAATCTCTAGGATATGATCTACTTAATTGTGACACACAACTTACTTTTTCATTAACAAGACCCTAAGCTCTATTGCTAGCTCCAATGGACAATTCGTCAGACTGTGAGCAAATTTCTCTCTTCCTCAGTTTCTCTGCCTGTAACCTGAGGGGTAATACGCAGTTATCTTCCTCAGAAATATATTACAAGGATTCTGTAATTGTAAGTGCTCTGAACACTGAAAGATATTGTCTTTATGTCTGAACTCATTACTTCTTCTGAACTAACAACTGTATTTTAATTCTTTGGATTAGTTTAACTTGCTCTAAACTTTTGACACATCCTATTGGCTTTATAGACATTAGTAAGAATGTGAGACTGTATGTTCCCAGATTTCCACAAGTCCATTGACAAGAACATATCTGATACTGAAACAGTTTAAAAATAGACACTGACTAGATGCTCCAAAAACCTAATTAGCGAAGCACAGTTCATGCCAGCAACTGAAAGTACTCATAGGAAACAAGCCTTTCCAACAGGAACTGAACCACCCCTCCTTGGTGCAAATAAATATTGTTTAAATTTATGCCACTTTAAATCTTTACAGGCTGCTGGCAGGCCCAATAGCCACATGCAGCTACAAAACCTGTTAAATTACCACCAGCTTCTTTAAAAAGAACCTGAACCCAGAAGTCACTGAAGATCTTACGAACTCTATACATCTGCAGTGTCGATCACTGGTACAATTCTGTTAATTGTCCACACATTGCTTTCATATCACAAAATATTAAACCACAGTCCCTCCAGTGTGACTTGTTTTCCTTGGTGGTGGGTACTGGTGGAGTTGCCCTGTGGTGATTCAGGTCTGTACATTTAAATCAGTTCTCTGAATATAGTAAAAAACCTGTATTCTTCCAGGACAAATTCTTAGCTCCTAAAATAGCATTATTTCTTTTTAAAATACAGCTATCATCGTTTTATTTCCCCTACTTATAGTTACTGGTATGGAAGACTTTTGGACAGAGCCATAGTTTTCAAACAGTCTAAATGCAAAATTCTTAATTTTTGTTGTAAAATTTGTGTGTTTGTTTCCAAAAAGCATGCAGTGTGGTTTAAGAAATTTAAAAGTGGTTAATAGGCTAGAAAAGATGAAATGCGATGATATTTCCTAAAGATAGCATAAGGAACTGTAGCGTTCCTGGAATCAAACACATGACGACTGTGTCGCAAAGTCACAGATCTCCAGCATATCATTACACATTTACATGAACAGCAAGGAGCATTCTGTAATGTTTTTCTCCAGAGATAGCTTTCCCTTTAAAAATTGTGAAACTCAACAGCCCAGAGTTCTCAGATGGTATTTCACATACCATTGTTATTAAATAACTCCAAGGCTACTGCTTCAAATCAAATCAAAGGGCTGGAAGGGACCTCGTGAGATCATCGAGTCCAACCCCCTGGGAATTGAACCCAGGACCTTCTGCATGTTAAGCAGAGGCGCTAGCCACTACACTATTTGCTTCCTTGCCTTCCAGAAATCATAGCAACCAAGGAGGCAACAATCATACTCCCATGGAGGGGGGCAACACATGTTGGTTTGATCTTGAACAACCTTAGTGTTTGTCTACATTACAATTAAAAACACGGCTGGCCCATGCCAGCTGACTTGGGCTTGGGTTGCAAGGCTGTTTCACTGCACTTCTGGGCTCAGGCTGGAGCCTAGGCTCTAGGACCCCATGAGTTGGGAGGATTTTAGAGCCCAGGCTGCCGGCCAAGATCCCTGAGCGAGTCAGGTGGCTTGGGCCAGCCACTGAAGTCTAGACACACTCTTAGCGTTTTACTCTATTTGGCAAAACAAATGGAGTCCTGTGGCACTTTTAAAGACTAACAAAATCACCCGTTCGATCTCATCTTCCTCTGTATGCTGTTCCCCAGTGTTTGAATTTTAACAACTGCTTTGATTTGCTGTTAAAGTGTGACCTGATCACATGACTTACACTTCCTTGCATTTATTTTCCTCCCATTCTGTAAGTTCCCCCATGTTTAAAGATTCCGACAAAGTGGGATTTTTCTCTCACAAAAGCTCATGCGATAAATAAACTTGTTGGTCTTTAAAAGTGCCACAGGACTCCTTGTTTGTTTTGGTGAACTAGACTAACACAGCTACCCCTTTGAAACTTCTAACTGACAGTTCTTTCTTACAGAAGAAAAGGGAGGAGAAAAAACAGATTTTTCCTAGAGAAAAACTGTATAGGAAATTCCTACCAGTACTGGGTTGAGGACCCTCAGGTACTGGGCTGCGGCACACACTGCTGCCACCACTGAAAGACTGGAATGTATTGCTGAAAGATTTAACTTTTGGGTTGCAGCATGTAAATGATTTTTCTTCAACTGGGTCCCAAGGGGGGGGAAAAAAAAAAAAAAAAAAAAGATTCAAAACCAGTGAACTACATTCTCAACACAATGGAGAGCAGCAGCCATAACAGCGAAGATTATATCAGACCTGTGATGTTAGTTTAGTGCTCCGTGTGCTCATTTCAGCCGCACTACTCCGAAAGTGGAAGTTGTGCCTGCTGCTTGAGTGCCTATTTTATCCATGACCGTCTCTCCCTCCTGTGCCATTGCTGTCACGGCTCTTATCCCCTACTTACTGCAAAACAAATCTCTTAAGCCTGGATTTAATGCCACCTGGTGTGACAGCCAAAGGTCAGTAACAGTATGCTGTGAAACAAGTCTCCCCACATCCAACCAAATCCATTATTCTGATCTCATTGCAGAAATCCTCATATCAAACTTTTATCACATACATTTTAGGAGGCTCTGGGAGAGGAATGAAGGGGATGTTCTCTAATCAAGTCTTCTTTGTTCTCCTGCTGATGTCCCACTGATACAACTACAGGTTTCAAACATCCTTGTACCTGCTGCCAATGGTTGCACTTAAGTGCTACATAACTGAAATATCTGCAGTGACTTCCTACATTACATTCTACTGCCAAGAACAGGGCCCACGCAATGAAACAAACAGGTTTATATCAGGCAACAAACCCTATTTTTTCTTTTCTAGTTACTAAAGGACAGCTTTAGAGAAAAATATGTTTTTTAAAAACAGAGAGAAAGTCATTTTGTGAGGAATGAAAAGTCACTCACTTCACAGGAGCTCTAGCATAGACCTGTAGCCAGTCAGGAATCTCTGCAGTGTGGTATGGATTTGCAGGCACCAGAAGGGGCTGGCTTCTCTCTGCTTGCTGCGGCTGGTAAGTCACTGGTGGAGGCTGATCATAACGAGGAACGCTGTGTAAGGAACAGAGATACATTACAGACTTCTATCGATTCAACAGCCTTCAAAAGCAAAAAAAATTAGTTATAATATAATCAAAATGTTAATTTTAACCAAAATATTAAAATCTTAAAACTATTGATTTATACTGCCATTTAAAGCAATGAGATTCACATATGCAGACATGGTATGACAGCATACAGGTGGGTTGCATTTAATTTTAATTGCCCCATAACTCCTTTATTGGGAGTAAAGGTCCAAAGGGGGTAGCCATATTAGTCTAGTTCAGCAAAGCCAAGAAGGAATCTGGGGGCACTTTTAATTACTAACAGAGTTATTTATCACATAGCCTTTCAAGAGGAAAAAAAGCCTCTCACTTCAGACACCTGAAGAAGCATCTTAAAGTGTCTGATGAAGTGGAATTTTCTCCCACGAAAGCTCATGCGATAAATAAATTTGTTAGCCTTTAAAAGTGCCAGGGGACTCCTTGCTGGTTTTTACTGGGAGTAGGGAGACCTTTAATCATTGTGTCGTGGTCTTTATTCTATTCAAAACAAAAATTTAAGCACTCCTGCAATTTATCATCCTATTATGCAAATTCAAATCAGACCATTTCACCTGTTACCGCTGACTTATTACTAAAATGGTTACACGGTCTGAACAAAAATGAAGAATGATTTTAAGAGAAACTAGTCCAGCACCATTTAGCTAATCAATCCAATGCTCACTGGCTTTAGAACAAATACATTCCAGTCGCATTTGGCAAAAGCTATTCCACAAAAACAAGTTTCATTTTTAAAATGTTACTTACCATATATACTCACGTATAAGCTGAGATTTTTATGCCTGAAAATTGGCTTTAAAACAGGGACTTGGCTGATACCAGGGATTGGCAATATGGGCTCACTGAGCATCCCCTTCCGGCTCCCCTGTAAGTCTCTTCCAGGGAGTCAGGTGTGCCTAGAGACTCCCTGCTTGGGTCCCCCCCACCCCCAACCACATAAGCTGGAACCTGCTCAGCGGTTGCACTGCAGCTCCCTAGCACTTGTGGGAGCACGGGTGGCATGCACTCCATCCTTCCCTCCCTCCCTCCCTCTCCTGGTAGGTGGAACAGCGCTGCTCCGCCTACCAGCTGGCTCTCTCCCCCCTCCAAAATCTGCTAGTGAGAAGCTGGGCCTTGCAGAGGTGGGGCCCTGGAACAGCCCCCTCACGGGGTCCAGGCCACTTCTACCTACCCACCCCAGGACTGAGTGGAGCCTGAGCTCTGCGGAGGGGCTGTTCCAGGGCCCTGCCTCCACAATGCCCAGCTCCCTGCGGGCCGCTTTTGGCGAGGTGGGGGAGACGGCTAGTAGGTAAAGCAGCACTGTTCCACCCACCAGCGGCAGGAGAGAGTGCACGCCACCCGCATGCCCCCCCACCAGCGCTAGTGAGCTGCAGCTCTGGCTTGTGCAGTTGGGAGGGAGCAGGAGGGGAGAATGGCTCTTCTTCCCTCCTGAGTTGCTGACCCCTGGCTTATAAACTGGTTAATACTAGCAGACAGCAGCTCCAGCTCAGGAGTTTTAAGTCTCCAGCCCTGAATGCGTACTGAGCATGCTCAGGGCGGAAGCCCCAGCGTGTGCCCAAAGTGGCCATGTTGGGAGTCCGCCTGGGTTAAAAAGCAAGGAGTAGGACCCTGATGTCTGGAGCTGCCAGTTAAGGGAACCTGGGGGGGAAGCGTTGACCTGGGGGAGCCAGCATCAGGGACTGAGGGTTGCGGGGAGGCCGTAGAAAGTGACAACAGGACCCAGGCGTTAGGGAGGGTGTCAGGGACACTGTGGGGGAGAGGCGGCAGCACGGGGTTGGGGAGCTAGGAGCCCAAGGCCACAGGTAGATCTTGGCTTATACATGAGTCACCCATTTTGGCCTATTTTTGGGGCTCAGAACTGGGGTCAGCTTATGCGAGGACTGGCTTATCCACAAGTATATATGGTATTTTCCCACACGGAGATTCTTCCATCTTGCATGAAGAAACGGTAAGAAAAGCAGTACAGGGCGGATGGGCATGTTGGAGAATACCAACAGAAAGTCATCAACACTTATAGTAAATGTAGAAGAAACAGGGAGTTTGATTTAAGAGCAAAACTAGCTTATGTTTAAGATGGCAGAGGGCCTCTTCATGCACACTATTATAGGTTATTTGTGAGGACAGCTCCTTGGAAAGCAGGGTTTAACCTTTCGACCTTCAACATTTGTCTGTTCCTGAAGTATCTGGTGTCTCTTAATGAATAAAGTCCAATTCTGTATTGTTCTTGAATGGCTGGCAGCAATATTGTGCTCTGAACTTACATAAAAATCAAGAATTCAGGAAACTGAAGGCCTCAGATATCCCCCTCCACAATTTAAGCAACTTGGCTAGGAACGAGTAAAGTGCCACATGTGAAAAGAATATCTGACTAATACATCATATACAAAAGAGAAAAAAGTTCTCGTTTCTTATGCTAAATTAGATCAGAAAAAGTCCACAACACAATCCAACATTGCATGCCTACCTGGGAGCACAGGGATGTTTGTACTGAGCTCTTTTATTGATGTGATCTACATAATACACTCCAAATTCTGCTGACTCAACTCTTTCCCATCCAGGAGGCAACCCCTCACGTTCAAGTGGATGGCTCCAATGTGTGGTATTAGTGTTATGATCAATGTAGTATTTCCTTCCTCTAATAGTCCAGTCCACTGACCAGCCAGGAGGAAGAGGTAAATCTTCAGAACTGTGATTTGTTAAGTTTCCTAGTGATGTTGCAGGAACCCTGCCAATGCCTGAAAAAATACGACAGAGTTCAGCAAAACTGACAGCAATGCCCACAATTGACTGACTGTAAAAACAAAAAGTTGTAATTACTTTTCTCATGAAAGCAGTAGAAGACTGTCATTTGCTTTGAACTATAACTCAAGAATAAGGCTGCAGTAGCTTTACAACTTCTGTGTTCACACTTTTTTTCTTCACGTTTCCAATTAGAATTGGTCAAACGCATCACTAATTTTTGGGTAATTAGAACAACATTATAATGTATGGACTGACCAACAAACAATGCAGCAATCCTTTTGCAAAGCAGGTCTTACTCTCTGCAAAAGGAAAAAAACAAGTAGTGCTTCATTTCTATGACATAACCTGACCTTTTGCCACTAGGTACTTTCAATTCTTCCCCATAATGCACTGGATGGACGTTAAAGAAGTTTTATCTGCTTCCGAAATCCATATTTGCATCTACTGGAAACCAAAGTACGTTTGGGGGTCAGTGCCCAGCTGACCTGCCTCCATGAGACTCAGTCAAGACTTACTGGCTCTGTTTACATTAGAAAAGTATGTAACTTATTTAATAGGAATGAAGCTGTAACTGTATTAACAACATACTGAATTCTTAAACAGAACTATCTGACATGAGATTTTAAACGTCTGAACATTGTAATTTATGTCAGTAATACATTATAGCTACATCCACCCTTCATACCTACTAAATGCAGCTACGGTATTTTTCTAGTGTAAATGGAACCTTTGAAACCAAGTCAGCAGCAGTAGCAGCAGCAGTTTCTGCAGGCAGCCACAGAAACAAAGGGGAGGGAAGAGTGGTAGTTAAAATAAGATAAATGGAACAATCATTTGTGGTCACGTAGGTTTAAAAAAGTTCTAGAATTTTAAAGTCATGACTTAAATATACAAATATAATCTTTATATGCATCATAAAAAACTAGTGCCTCAATAAAACGGCTTTTCAATTTTATCTTTTCCTCCTCATTATACAGTGTACTGCAGAACCTTAGGGAGGACTCCATGTCAGTCAAAGTACAGTGAAAGCAGGACACCTCCAGCAGAGATTAAAAACGTGACTGAAAATGTAAAACGTATGGTGACCTAACAAAAATGGTTTACAGTTTACCAAGATTCATTCTTCAGACGCTTGGTATCTAGTACTGGTACATTTTCAACTTTGCCGTATAACCTTTAAATATAAATTTATTTTCCAGAATTACAAGTTACTTTCACATTACTACAGTTAGATGCTCCCTCCAGCCACAGAGAAATCGCCAATTCAGTATTGTCAAATTCCACCATAAAATACTTCTTCAAAGCATCAGATGAAGTGGTATTTTCTCCCAAGAAAGCTTATGCAATAAATAATTTTGTTAGTCTAAGTGCCACAGGAGTACTACTTTGTTTTTGTAACAAAATATATTTCACTTGATTCCACCATTCCCAAGCAGCTGGTAAGTGTCCGAATAATGCTATCTTTTCTCATTGAACTATACAGAAGAACTTAGCTTTGCTCCTGTTTCAGAGGTTAAACAATTGATTCTACCATAGTACCAGCAAAAAACCCAAACAAACAAGGAATCCTGTGTCATTTTAAAAGACTAACAAATTTATTTATTGAATGAGCTTTCATGGGAGAAAATCCCACTTCATCAGATGCCTGAATACGAAAGCTCATGTGATAGATTTGTTAGCCTTTAAAAGTGCCACCAGACTTCTGTTTGTTTTGCTGGCCTAGACTCACATGGCTACCCCTTTGGAACTTATCATAGTACCAGTATCTCGACAGACATAGGAATAAATACTTCCCTAGTTTTAGCTCTTAAAAATAACTGTGCAAGGAGATGGTACTGTGCATATCATCCAAGAATGGAAAATTTACCCATGTTAGTTCATTCAAAAAGCAGTATTGAAGCCAGACAAAATTTCACCATTACTTTTTCTGTCCAACCATCCATTACAAACCGATATCATACATACAACGGCTCTGTACTCATCCTTCCACTTCTGCTATCCAAGGAAATTATGAACACACTTTTCTTTTGACAATTAACTCACAAATCAGCACTGGCACATGTATGACATTCTTCTCGCTCGATCTACCAGTGCAGAAATAGTACAACACAAGTCCTGGGGTAACACCTTGCCAGCATTTTCAGTCTATGATATTAGCCATCGGCAATAAGAAAGTTACTCACAATGCAGTAAATTAGGAAACAAGGGAATGATGCTTTCTCTCTAACACCAGCCCCACCAAATACTGGTTCAGAAAACATTTGTATTTGCCAACAAAAATATTTCTAACTCTGGCAGGTTATGAAATATTTGACCCTGG
Source organism: Podocnemis expansa (assembly GCA_007922195.1). Taxonomy (NCBI): domain Eukaryota; kingdom Metazoa; phylum Chordata; order Testudines; family Podocnemididae; genus Podocnemis; species Podocnemis expansa. The sequence continues at coordinate 622,841 of ML681997.1, forward strand.
AGTACCCCCCTGTATTAAAGTGTTTTTACTATTTCCCCTAAGGATGGCAAAGTCATGTGTGTACTGATGCTGTGGTTCTCTTTCTCATGCACTGATCCTGAAAAGGAATTTGCGACCCGAATCCTTATTTCTCTGTGGAGTCCTACTGAAGGCAAGGAGAAAGCATCCAGCAACATCCCGATACTGTTGTAGGAGCAGGTTCTGATTGGTCATTTGAGATCCAAGCTGCTGTCATATCAAGGAGTTCAAGTTTCTGTTTCCAAGAGGAAATGCCACTTTCCTATTAAGAGTCTTGAAAAGATACTGGACGTCAGATAAACAAGTCCAATATTTTCTGTAATTACCTGGACTGTTAAGATTCTGATTTCTTTGATGTGTAAACAAGAACTACTTAAGGTTTCAACATTAGCATGGGATTCAAATACTCTCAAATTTCACTAGAAGAAAAAGACTTCAACATAAGTATAAACATGAACTTTCCTTTCATTTTATAGTCAAATCTTGCACATATTCAATTTTTTTTTTTGGTGGTGTTATTTATTCTCACTTCAATTACAGTGTAGTTTATCAGCCAATTTATACTCCTTTGGATAAAGATGAATTTTCAATGACAGTTCAAAACTGAGATGACAAGGTTTCAGATAGAGCTAAACCCACTCTACGTATTGACAAGACTCATTTACGTGGGAAGTCATTTGTTAACACAGTGTAACCGCCCATAGACACACACTCAGGCAGGGGTCTCAAACTCAAATCATCGTGAGGGCCGCATGAGGACTAGCATGTTAGCCCCATGGCTGCACCACTGAAACCTTTTTATACAATGATATTGCAAATACTGGTAAGAATAGTGTTGTTGCAGGCTGCAGGAAATAGCTTTAGGGGCCGCAGGTGGCCCTCGGGATGTATGTTTGAGACCCCTGCACTAAGGTCTAGTTGATAACTAAAAATCAGATCAACCTACCTATGTCAATAGGGCTGGGAAAAATTTATGCACTGAGCACCATAGGTTGATATAATTCCAAGACGGTAGATGCACCTAGGTAGATGGAAAAAAAGCAAGGAGTCCTGTGGCACTTAAAGACTAAGATTTATTTATGGCATGAGCTTTTGTGGGAGCAAATCCCACTTCATACCACAGGACTTCTTGCTTTTTTTCCTTTACTAGACTAAAACAGCTGCCTCTTTGGAACTTCGGTAGATGGAAGAATCTCTGCCTCTTGCAGAGATGGATTAACTACACTGATAGAAAAACCACTTCAGCTGATGTAGGTAAAGTCTACACTGTGGTGCCACAGCACTACTGCTGTGCCGCTAAGTTGAGATGCAGTCTTATATAAGTATATCAGGTGCTGCAAAAAACAGATGAGAGTAAAGGGGGTGGGAGGAGGGAAGATGGTAATCAGAATGATAGTAACGTGTTACATTGTGAGTCACTAAGACTAGAAAGTAACTTCTAGACTTCATTGGAAAGGCAAGACTGGTTGTCTTCCTAGTTTTTATAGCACTAATTACAGTCATAGGAGTTAATGAGATATCAGACCTTGAAAGATTCACCAGTCCCTTGGACCAGCAAACATTATTTTGGCAGTGTTGCTGGACATACTATAGCAAGTAATAGACCACCATTGATGACTGAAGAGAATATTTTTTAAACAAAGTTGAAGCTATGTTACCGCGAGTGTTCACAAATCATTAAAGTAGCAAACTAAAAGGCTAGATTTACAGGTAACAAAGGGGCTAGAAATACTTTGTTACTTGTAAGTATAGCCTTTTATTTTGTAGCTAAAGTTGTAAATGACCTTATATAGCTTCAAATACATCTTTTCTTTAAGTCATAAGGACACCATACACATTTTCTTGAGGTTGTAAGAATTCTGATTATATTTATGAAGTGCAGCTTCCTATGCCACTTGAATTGTCACATTTAACTATAGATTTGTTTTCTATAGTCCAGTCACTGAACATCAAAATAAATGCATTGCATTATCTTACAAATTTCTTAAGAAGGAAATACCTGCAGGTCCTTCCTTGAAATGAGAATATATATACAGTTAACAGGAATATTCCCTGCTGCAGTTTAGAGCAGCAACAGAAGAGGGGACAAAAAACTTTTTTGTCTTTTAGACTCCTGTAAGTATCAGTAGTAAAAGTGAGAACCACTTCAAAATTACCATTTAATCTTTTTCATAATTGCTGGTCAAAGAAGGGAGGGGCATTTAAAGTATTAAAGAGGAAGATACTGAGTTATAAACAGAAGTGAATCTGGTACTTCACAGCTGAGTTAAGATTACAAGAGAACCCTCCCCGTCTTGAGGAGCTGCCAGTCAAAATACATACTATTTTTACTTCTATAGCACCTGAGGACCCCAGATGGGCACAGTGTCCATTGTAAGGTATGATACGAACACATCACAAAGTCCACCCATGGCTCAGGGCACAAAGAACTAGATTCAGACAATACAAAGCAGATATTCTGACCAGGACTGCTTGAGGAACCCAGCTGACATTAAGTCTGGTGGCTCTTTCAGAAGTACTGGTTCAACTATTTGATGCAAGTCCAGTGCACCTGTTGGGTGTGTGAGGTGGTCTCAGTCTAACTCCTCTTCTGCAACTTTTATTTTAAAATCTGTCCAGTCCTACCTCTGCTAAAACTTCGCTTTTCTCTTGGTATTTTCTTGAATTAGATATCTGCTGACCAGGCTTTGCTGTTTTCCTGTTCAGGCACAGAACTGTCTGCAAAATGGTTTCTGTTAGCACTGTCTCAGTTCTTTCCAAGTTATAACTTCTTTACTCTCTGCTTAAGCGTAGCTTCTCTTGCTCATGTGAAAATGGCTTTCTGAATGAGAATTATCAAGTTCCAGGAGCGGTCAGAATTGCACTCTCATTCTATGGTTTGCAATCTCTGCCCAGTCTGCAGCACTAAAACTCTGCAGTCTGGAACCTGTCTTTTCTCATCTGCCATTTCTGTTTCTCTCTGACTCCAATGTTTTCTTTTTGCTGTAACTGCTGGTCTTAAGATATCTTAATGCTGCCTTATTATTTTTGGCATGGCTTTTCCTTTGTGGTGTAACATGCTGCCTTCAGTTCAATCCTCCATACTAACTGGCAATTAGCGTCTGAGTTTTTACATGCTGCTCCAAAGCACAAGAATCCTGTTGAATCTAGTCCACTCTCTTTAGGGATGCAGTTGTATATTATCTCACCAGTTTACTGAAAGAAAATGTAAAATACAGATGATAAAAAATGGTCTATAGTTTACAATGCTTTTAAGGTATTTCCAGGTTTTAAGCCAGGCTCTGCAATAAAACTCATTCTCAACACATCTGGCAGCAAAATGCTGCAATGCTAACAGCCAAGCATTACTTTCTAGCACCGTGAATCACTGTGCGTCATGGAAACCAGAGTGAAGGCAAATGTGTTTCTTTGCTTCAGATATGAATTCCTGTAAAAACGGACCTGCAGTTCCATTCTGCCACAACAACAGCAAGTGAGAGTTTTCAATTCAAAAAAGTCCTTATTTGTGCATCCATCACAGAGAGAACAAATTAAATATATTGCATAAATGATTTTACTGTCCAATCAAAGGGATGTTGCTGTGGAGAGCCATTCTTTCCAAGCAGAGTGTTGCTGGAGTCTATTCTGAAGAGAGGTCTCATTTCTGCCACGGGTCATCAGTTGGCCTGATGGAATGGTGTGGGAGGAGAGCAGACGACTTCAAAACAGCTAGAAAAAAAGTAGTGGTGAGGAAAAGGGACTAAGCAGGGAACCTTTGTTTGCTACCACTCATCTGATGCAGAACCAGAATAAAGGGAGCAGTTTCTGACCCTAGTTGCTGATCACAGAAAGGCTTGGGGGCACAAGTACAGTCTGTTATTCAATAAGGCCCTAAGCCCTATTTTTCTTTGTCCGAGTGTCTTCAGCACCCTCATCCCATCCCAAAACTGCTTTAGAAAACTGATGTGAAGATCTTAAAAAAAAAACAAAAAACCAAAAGCCACACACACAACACATCCCAGGATAGGGAATAGGATGAGCAGAGAAAATAAGTTAATTATTCAGTTTTAGGTTGAAAGAGAAGCTGGTATGGTAGCTGAAAAGTTCCAACTACCACAATTAAGTGGATTATCACCACTAACTGGATGCAAAAACTGTGTTGCTATAAAATTATTGTCAAGACACAAGAATGATGTCTAAGTCATACATTTTCCTTCCCTCCCAAAAATTTGTTAAAACAGCTTTCTGACATTTGTTCCCCAAAATCTTTCCACTTGACCATTAACTTCATTGCTTGTTTCTTCTCCTTGTTCCCATATTATGTGACCCATGAAACTTGGTTTACAATTGCAAAAGGTTATGACCTGACATGAACAGCATCTACTGCTTTCCTTATCATTCAGTGTGTAATGTTAATCGCTGCCCTCTTCTGAGACCTCATACCTGAATAGATACCTCTGAAAGTCCCCCCCATAAAAGTGACGTCAAGGCTCACCAGTTTCTTTGTACATGTCAGTCAGCTATGTGACTTATTTACAATCGAAAATAAATCAAGAGACTTGGTTATAATGCAGCTTGAAGAACGTGCAGACAGGACTTTTAACCATGGACCTATCATAGGGGTTAAATGCAGGGATGGAGAAGAGAAAACAAGAAGAATTAAGTACAGCTTGAAAGAACATTTTGAATGTCAGAGAGGCAGCTAAAGATACAAAATTAAAAGGCAAAGGAAAGGTCTGAAGTAGAGAGAGGTAGATTTTGGGAACCACTACTGTTAAGGTGTTAATCAAAAAGAAAGTGAGAGTGAGAAAAACACTGAACTGAGATCTATTTCCCTCGTTGTTTGAAGCTTTAGGGTTCAGAGCCTGAAAACATGGCCTCCTCTGTCAACATGAAGACTAGAATCTTCAGGTAATCAATGTGAGAAGCTGAAGCTTCCAAACGCGCCCCCTCCCCCCCAATACCACAAGATGAAAATACACATGAGAATTTAGCAACACAGACACTGAGGGAGTGGCAAGGGAATCAGGAAAGCAGATTCATGGAAGCCAAAGGAAAGAGAGGAAATGGATGAAGAGCAGAGACTAATTGCTACTGAAGACCTAAAGCAGATCATGAAGGAAAAGGACAGAAGAAAAACCCTTGTAAACTGAGCTAGAAAGTAGTCACTTTACTAGGGCTTGAAAAAGAAACCACTTGCCCATTGCAAACGGGAGTCATTCCTAGGCTGGTGCCACCAGCTTCTGAAGAATATAACCTTTCACTTTAAGAACTGTATGTTTTGAACCTTAAATTACTGTTGAAAAGATACACGAAGGTGCATAAACTGGTGCACTAAGGCCTTCCTCAGTCAGCAAAGACAGATCTAGGGCTCCCAGCACTGTGCGGATGAGAGAAGACGAAAGTTGGTGGGACCCAACGTTCTTCTATGTGTGCAGTAGCCCAACACTGACTGACTGAACTGGTGTGTCTTGTGTGGCGTGGGCACAACCTGCTGGAGAAGCAAAGCTCAGGCAGCAAGACAGTCTACTGGCATAAGCAGTCGAGGATAACCAAAGCCTAGCAAAGCAGACAAAAGGAGCTTTGCTTGAGGTAAGTGTATACGTCTGCCACGTTAATCCTTGAACTTGTAGACACTGAGTAGTTTTTTCAAGTCCTGGTCATTGTGCCTTTGATGATGAGAGTTTTGATTAAACAGAGAGGTTGGAAGCTAGATCAAAGGGGGATAAAGAAAGAATAATCCCTTTCACTACTGCTCAGTCAACCTAGGAGCAACAAAGATACCAGACGGGACAAAACAGAACCAAATTTAGAAGCTCCCTTCTGTTTTCCAGCAACCAGAGAGGTGAAAGGGGCAGGGGGAGGAAAGGCCTTTGTCAGGAGTTGTTTATGTGGGTCTCAAACAGCTGCTGGGAAGAGAACACAAACGAATGGGAAAATGTGACTGTAAAACCACAAAAAGCTGGCAGAGTGATCCAGAGACAGTACCAACAAATTAACTAACTTAGATTTCAATGGATACTATCTTTAACAATCACTTAACTACCACTCCCTCCCACCTCCGATTTCCATTTCCAGTAAAACAGTGTACTGCTGTTCCACCAAGTATCAGTAATGAGTTCTGAAACCATTCTGGCCAGCCTCTATTAGCACTTAAGTCAATTTCAATATTGCTTTGGGGAACTTATTTCAGCAATGGTTTAGTGTTTCCTACTGATGGTTGTAATTTAATAAGAATACGTGACTTAGATGGGCAAATCCTGCTCAGAGCCTAGAAACATGCATCAGAGGCATTATGTAGCATTTAGCAAAGAAAACTAAAATGAAGTTGTATAAAAGTCTTCATGGTGAATCTTCATTTACTGATTTTAAACAGCACTAGTATTATTACTCTTTAGAACTGTCTCCCCCAACTGAATAAGAAGTTTTTGGTAACAAAAGCATAACTGTCAAGTTAAAAATTCCACATGTGAGGTCAGAAACCTTAAAGTCTTGACATTCTTGCTAATAGTTTTCATAGAGACAGCAGATTTACTACTTGGCTTCCAGCTTATGCATAAAGACCGACTGAAAAATAAATATCACAATGAAAATCCTATATGTACATATTTAAAGCTTAAAACAGCTTATTAAAACAATCTTTGTACAAGATGTTTTATCTTTATCAAGTGTCAGAACTTAAGTATAAAGGTTTTCATTTTTAGGCCATTTGTCTATGGCCCACAGAGTGGTTCCACAGAGGCTGCACTAATTTTAAGTTTATACAGGGAGACAGAAAAAAAAAAAGCTAAGAGCCAAGAAATCTAGAATTACTTTGCTGTAATGCCATCGAGATTTTAATTACACAAAGCACTCATCTTCTTTCTTGAGGTATTTGACATCAGATTGTAATTTCATTTCTGAACAATCTACAAAGGCCATTGCAAGTTGGCAAAAGCAAGGCAGGTTATGTTTATAATGTTACCACCCCTATGTTTCAAGAGTGCAAATATGATTCATATCAATCCTCATAGCACAAATATGACTAAAATGTGCAAAGTGACCCAAAATTAATTATGTGACAGTTTTACCTAACCAGTATTTTGAGTGAGCAACTCATAACAAGGAGAAAAGAGATCCATGTAATTCATGCTAAGAATACAACCCTTTGGCTTTCCTTTTGCAATCAATTACAATACAGGATTAATTTAAACTCTTTAAACTGCGGAGGGAAACAGTACAGGATAGTACACAATTATACACCTAACCATTTTCAAAAAAATCGAGCATATTACTTTATTTAAAGAAATAACAGCTATGTGGTTTCTGGAGAACGATGCATTTAAAATATGTATATTTGTCAAAATACAACAAGCTTGGACAAACGTAAGATATTTCCTATTCTGTCAGGAGTTAAACAAGTTCAATATTAAAAAAGTCATCTTACAAGGTACCTTTAAAATCAAGTTTTCATCTGTTATCCCCTTCCCTGCTTTTTTTTGGGCGGGGGGGTAAACACATGCACACTTTACCCCTTCCATCTCCACAGAACACAAGCATTCCTGGTTGCCATAAACTAAAGCAAGTAAACTTCATTTCGCGAAGGTAATTAAAATAGGAGAACTAAATTAAACAGCACAACTCTAAGACGACAGACATGACTAGAAGCATCATTCAGAAGCATTTCCATTGCAAAAATACTTCTCATGCATTATTTAAAATAACCACTTACCTGAAGTATGCCTCCCTTGATTTTGTGACATCCTTTGGTAGAGATCATTGTTGTGCTCATAGTATCTATAGTCCTCATGTACACGATCACTTAGCTGATGTCTCCTCTGACCATCATAAAAATGATCATAGTAATACCGGGCAGCAGCATCTCCATTTTCTGTAACAGAATTAGCTTCTGTCAAGAAAGACTGAGAGGAAGAGCCATACTCCCGAGGCACATCAGTCAAATTTCTTGAAAGATAGGAAGGTGCTGACAGTCTGTTGCTTTCTCGCCTGATTATTTCATGAGGTGGCCTCTGAACTGGAGTTCTAAGGAAACTCTGATTTCTCGAAACTACTCCATCCCCACCAGCAGTGTGGCCAGGAGAACTTGAGTCAGGAAGGCAGATATCAGTTCGTCTTGGAATGGTCGGACCATGACGGATAAATGAAGGCATCAGATCTGGAAGAGTAAAACTTTGTAACTTAAAACACAAACTTCACTACAACAAATATCCCATTTAAGGGCAAAATAAGGATACTAAATGATTAACTATGAAGATACATTCCAGTGTAGAAATCAGGAAATTCAAAGCTCCAGGTGTGACTGCAACATTTAACTCAGCCCTTTTAAACTGATGTACACCATAAAATGTATTTAGACCATATGTTTAATAGGAAAGAAAAATATACGGAACCACAGCAAAAAGCTATAAAAGCCCCCCAGACAAACCAGTCTGACCTCGCATATAATCACAAGCTACCAGCATATTGTAGCCAAACACACTAAACTTCACAAATGGAATGAGCCCAACTTTTTGTGCCACTGAGAGGGAACAGGAGGTACCAAAGTGCGCCAATGCCCAAGACCTCAGCAACAGCAGAGAATTTGATTCAGTGAGATCCTAGCAAATGATCTGCGCACCACACTGCAGAGGAGGGTGAAAAATCCCAACGTCACTGCCAACCTGACCTGAGAGAATTTTTTTCCCCACACCCCACATTTGGCGATCGGTTGGACAATGATCATGTAAGAACCAGCCAGCTCAATAACTGAGGGAGTTTTCAGTACCATGTCAGTGCCCAGGCTCACCTTGCACTTCATTTTTCTCTCTCAAATACCACCAAAGAATCCCAAAGAATCTAGCATTAAGCCTTACAACGTAGATCAGAGGAACTTATTCCCATTTTACAATCTGAGAAATTGAGGGAGAAAAGTTAATTAGCTTGTAAGCTCTTTAGAAAAGAGGCCTTTACTCTGTGGGACAAGCAAAACAGAGGCCTGGTCTACACTGCTGAGCTGGGTCGATGTGAGATATACTAGTTACATAATATAACTAGCATATCACACGGTGACATGCTTATAGCTATTCAGCATGGCTTCTTCAAAACGCTATGCTGATGCAACAGCACTGCCATTCGATGCTACCTTCCTCCTTTTGGGGAAGTGGAATAACTCAATCCACAGAAGAAAATTTGTTTAACCAATGACTGAGCATACTTGTTCAACTGATGCCCACCTGCCGCTGAGGCAGCGTCGACATGCTCCGAGTCTCTAGGTACAAATGACAAATACATAAATTAGTTATATTTCAGCAGCTTCTAACGACCCTGAGACTGAAGCACAATTTAGCTGAGCCTCATGGATGCATACAGGAAGAGACACTTCCTGCCAAGAACAGCTTACAGTCTAAATATACAGGACAGGGCAAGACGAGAGGTGAAACAGAGTTCATGTGACTTCTCCAACGTCACACACAAAATCACTGGAAAAACACAGGGCTCGACCTTCCCAACTCAGAATCCATGGCCTATCAGGTCTGTATTTAGATATTCACAGTGAATGAGTATGTAAGTGACTCGCCTAGTCTCACAGGATGCTTGTGGTACGCACAGCCAAGAAAGATCCGGATCAGCGGCATGCGTGCCAAAGATGGGCTACTGGCCCTGCTGCAATGTGGCTGTTCCCCCTGCTAACTGCCCCCAGCCCCCCACCCTGAGCCTGGGGCTCCAAGAGTTGCTGCACATGTGGTGGACCCTCTCCTCCACTTCCCCCCGCAGCCCCTGCCTCCCCCACCCCAGCAGGGCCCGGGGGCCACAAGAACTGCTGCGTGTCCCTGCTGGCCTCGACCCCGCCAAGGGTTGGGGGCTGGCATGGGAGCTAGCAAAGGTTGCCAAGCCCATTCTATTGTATGTACATAACATGGCCTAGCTAGCAATGTTGCAATTCTTCATGTTTTAACTTCTCAACCGTAACATTACATTGATATATCTTTGTATTTAATATGTCAGCTTCAAGGAAACTGCCTTAAGACGCGACCATTAATTGCTATGCTACTGGTTTAGAATCCACACCATATTGTCCCTATCAAGTTATGTATTATTTCATCAATATAACACAGCAACTACCCAACAAGGGAATGAAGCATGAACAGTAAGTTATTGGGCTTGCAGCAAAACACCAACCCAGCCTGGTAGGTCTCACTCAGAAGAAATATGCTATTACTTTACTCTTTGGCTATTTTTCAGCTGTATGTACAAAACTGGTTAACAGATTACTGGTACAGTGAGAATATTAGTTTTAAACCCTTATATTACTAACATGCCTGAACCACTGTTCCCTCTAAGCTGTGCGCATGCGCGTACGCACACAGGTCATGAAACCTGTGTACACAACAAAATAAAGTGCACACAAAAAAAATTCAATAGTGTTAATATTGGTGCTCACAAAGAAAGGTTTTTGCGCACACAAAGAAATTGTTTGCGCACACAGTCTACAAGTAATTAGAGGGAACATTGGCCTGAACTGATTTATTAAGTTCCCCTTTGCAACTTGAAATGATTTAGTTCACATTCAAATTCAATATTGTAGCATAAAAAAAAATGAGTTTTAAAATTTAAAAACTAAAATACATTCCCAATCTCAAAGAACACAAAACCTAAGGAGTTCAAAGTTCATTTTCCAACACTATGTTTCCTGTTCTTGCACTGGCAAAGGTAAGTCTCCAAACAATATGATTCACTGCTGTAACACTTAGGTTTCCTCTTCAGTGCTAAAAAAAAAGTTGTAGTTACCATGGGTTAACTAAGGTACATTAACTAGCCTGCTGTAAAATCCTACTAGAGATCTGTCATTTGGGCAGCCACATTACAGATGCTTTGTCTCCACCATGATTTTACAATGAAGTAAGCACCACACACTAATTATTTCACTTTAAAGTGCCATCTTTCTGGCAGTTGAAGATATAAGCCTTCAGTCTGCAAAAAAATGAACACTAACTTTAAGAGAGCTGTGAATCCAAATGAGTTAAAGGAACACTGTGAATTTTGCCTGTTCATGTAGGTCTTCCACACAGCAAGAAAGAAAGGAATCTTGTTTTTCTTATTAAAAAACAAAAACAGGGGGTGGGGAATATTTGAAAACCAGAAAATACTGGCTAGTGGGATTGAGAACTTCCTGGGAAAAGTTAGTTTAAGGCAGGGTGTTGGTAAAATCTAACTTAAACTGGGGTTAAACAGGGAAACTGGGGGAAAATAACCACACTACTTATCTAGCAAGCTCTGCAAGCACAGAATTCATCTCTTCAGATGTTCACTCAAAACTGAGGAACACACCTGATCTATGCATCTGATGAAGTGGGATTTTCTCCCATGAAAGCTCACACGATAAATAAATGTTAGTCTAAGTGCCACAGGACTCCTTGCTTCTTTCGCTACATCAGAGTTGTTGTTTTAATCCTGCATGGCCAAATGCACCTGAACTGGTAGTTTTAAACTTGGCCTGCTTCTGATTGCTTAATGCTGCCCCTCCTGCAAATTTACATTACTATCATTTTCATATAAACAAATGTGCTTGGCATACTTTTGTTTATAAAATACCGAAAACTGACAAATCAGTCTTGATATGCAACTTCCTTCAGAAGATACCAAAGCAAAATAAACACACATTCAGTATTACGTACATTGGTGTTACAGCCACTGCATTTTTACTTTTCATTTGTATAACTCGACATTAGCGCTGAAATCTATGGTCTTATATAACTACAATTTGAATAATTAACTAAAAGTAAATGTAACTAAGCTGTTTTTAAAACAGAAAATACCATAAACTATGGCTATCTACTATTTTTCAGGGCAGTAAAAACCATGATTTTGACTGGTAAAAGCCACCTCTGGTAAATACCATGGCATCCCAGTTGCCTAGAGGATTTGTGAGCAGGTGCAATACCTTGAAAGTTCAAACAGACAATGTTTATTAGGTTTATTGGAATTGGCGTAATGCACTAAAAAGACCCCATTTGGGGATTTGTGCTCACTGTATTTGGCTCTCTGCAAACAAAACAAAGAAAAGCAGTCCCTGCCCTGAAGTATATACTTCAAATAAAAAAACACTGACAGAACGGGAAAGAAGAGAACACAAAAGCGTTATGATCTCCATACACTGAGACATACCTGGCAGTCACAGGCACCTGGCTCCTACCCCTCAAGTCAATGAGAATCCCCAACAGATGCAGCCAAGGCAAAGTCTTCCCACAAGCCGGGGCCACCCCATACACTGTAAAACCCACCAGGAGTCCTGGGGCCCTTTAAAAACTAACAAATGTATTTATCAAATCTGTTAACCTTTAAAATTTGTCAGCCTTTAAAAGGGCCACAGGGCTCCTGCTTTGTTTTGCTGAACCAGACTCACATGGCGACCCCTTGGGAACCTCCTGTGCACAGGGCAACAAATAAACCTGTTTGTCTTTAAGCGCCACAGGGCTCCTTCTTTGTTTTACTCAACTAGATTGACAAGGCTGCCCCTTTGGGCTCTGTGCACCGGAGGCTTCCTCCCTGGCTAGTAAACACCAGACTCAGGCTCAAACTGGGGTAGCCGTGTTAGTCTAGTCCACCAAAACAAACAAGGAGTTGTGCAGCACTTAAAGACTAACAGATTTATTTTTTGCATGAGCTTTCGTGGGAGCCCCTCTCCCCCACCGCCAGCCAGGCCCGCTCCTCCCTGTCCCCACAGCTAGGATGACCCAATGTCAGGCCAAAGGCGGACATGCCCGCCTTGCTACCTTTTTCCCTTCACATCCTTCATCTGGCACGCATTTTAAAAACACATGATTTTGCCTGGCTTTTTAACTTCCAGGAATTAAAGGATGCTGAAACGCCCTATTTTTAGGGGGAAGCCTTCCAAAGCCTCCTAAAAACAGAAGAATATGACATTAATAGGCCATTGGACCTCTAATCTCCTCCTCTTCCTACTTCCCCGACCTCCTTTAAGGGCTTTGAGACCTGGTCACTGGAGCCATGGGGGGCTCCCACCCTGCCCCTAGCCTGAAACAC